>JAVJIF010008797.1:0-135748 GCA_038442645.1 Agave tequilana
ACGGTCGGTCGACCGCAACGGTCGACCGGCCTTGGTGCGGTCGACCGTCACGTCGGACCGACCAGCCTGTCAGCACAAAACAAGGTCAGAAAATTTGGAAAAATATTTTATAAAAGCCTTTTATCATTTCTGAAATTTCATAAAACTTGTTTTATCATTTTATGTTGAAACATAAACATGTGATAAAAATTTCAAGACAATATATCAACATATCAATTCATTTTGAGTCTTGCAAATTTTATCAAAAACAAAACCTTGTATTTTGTCAAACTTGATTTTCCAAAACATGAATAGGATAGTCAAATAAGTTTGTCTAGCAAGTTTAAAGCATGTATGTATATCTAGAACATATCTAATATACATAGAAATAAAGTAAACTTGTTTTGATCTATTATTCATGAAAAACCAAAAACCAAATCATGAAACGTGTGGTGTGTGCACTTGAGCATATCAACTAAACTAAGCTTTACAAATATGGATCTAAAACTCTATCTAAACTAGGATACCTAAGTCTTCTTGTCGATCTTCCATCTTCAAGTAGACTTGCTCCAAAACTCCATCCATGGGCTAGGCAAAGTGTGAACTTGAAGCTTTGGCCCTGGAATCACCATGAATAGCTTCTAAACTCCTTGTTGAAGCTAATCACCAACTAATATCTATTAATGATCTGAAACTTAGAAACACAAGAATATTAGTAAACATGACTACATGAGTGTTGATCATCATCAAAAACTAGAGTGGAAGGCCATTGGGCCAACAA
This sequence comes from Agave tequilana, assembly GCA_038442645.1. Lineage (NCBI taxonomy): Eukaryota > Viridiplantae > Streptophyta > Magnoliopsida > Asparagales > Asparagaceae > Agave > Agave tequilana. The sequence goes on from JAVJIF010008797.1 coordinate 761, forward strand.
TCTCCCCCTTTTTGATGATGACAAAAAACATGGAGTTATTATGCATGGATTAAAGATAAGCTTCAAGGGAAGCTCCCCTTAACTCATGCATAGGGATAAACAATAAATATATGCAATGAATATTAAACATGAAACATGCATATGCATAAACAATAAATGGTTCTAGATATCAAATGGAATATTCAAAACAAAATAAGCTCTAGATACCAATTACAAAGCAAACTCTATAAATTAATTAAACTTAATATTCTTGAGATTAAAACATAATATATGCATAAACATAACATGCATATACAAAATACTTGCATATAAAACTCAAATACTTCTCCCTTTTTGTCAATCATCAACAAAGGGGTAAACAATCAAAACCATAGATAAAATGAGGGGTAAAAGTCTTTCCCTTTTGTCAATCAAAACGATGCAAACAATGTTCTCCCCTTTTTGTCTAAAACAAAAAAAACAAAAGTCAATAAGGGGTGACTACAAACATGATATCAATTAGAAAATATGTCAATGAAGCATCTTGATACCAATAAACAAGGATCAATATATGTTATATGCTATATACATTCATGAAGAGGAAGACGCTAAGTTAGCTTCCCTACATATGCATTACATGAAGAAGGGATGACAAGCCCCAATTCACATAACACATATTATGTAATGCATAAGAGGAGATGTGAAGCTCCCCCTACACACGTATATCATATAAAGAAGAGTTGTCAAGCTCCTCAATTTATAATATACTCAACATGAATCTATATGTAAGAGAGATGTTAAGCTCTCCTGCATATAGGAAATACAAATCAAAACTTTGAATATTTTCTTTAAACAAAAATTTTGAAAATACCAATTGTAATTAAACATAAGTCTGAAATTCTTAAACATGAATCTTGAAACCAAAGCAAATTTGAATTTCTTAAATATGATACCAATTGTAAATATTTTACCATTGAAAAGATTTTACATAGAACATTGATACAATTGTAAGAATTGTTCATTTTAAAACATATATAAACAACTTTAGTCATAAAGTGTGGGAGTACAAATACCAATTGAAATACAAAATCATATTTTCTCCCCCTTTATGAAATACAAACTAAAATATGCATAGTCTTGATAACAATTTAAAAGTAATCAATTTAAACAAAATTGAAACTCAAGCACTAGCATAAACACAAACATATATATGTATGAAAAATAGATACCAATAGAAATGATATACTTGGAATTTAAAGCATACATACATACAAAACATATATGAGTATACAAGAAGATCAAAATGATACCAATTGAAAGAGTTCAATGATACCAATTGACATAACAATAAGTTCAAGTGTATACATCATATTCTCTACCACCCAATCATAATTCAAGTTTTAAAGATTTTCAATTTAGGGCATACATGAACATGATCTCCCATCCTACCGCCTTGGAAGGTAGGGGTTTTCAAAGATAGATTTGAAAATGTAGTTTTGTTTGAAAATCACTACCAAAATGAAGAACACCACAACTAGTTAAATGGAAAAACTTGTTAACTAGCACGAAAATCCTTCAAGTAAGGAATAAAACAAAATTGAAATTCACATGATAATAATCACTCTAACCAATAAAGTATAACTCATGAGAAAAACAAAACATAAACAATAGATATGAGTGTACAAATAATATGTGAAGATCATAATCATGAAAAATATTCATTAAGCTCAATTATTCCTTAAAACATAATTCCATCAAAAACATGAAAAATCATATAAAACTCCTTATTTAATCTTCAAGGCATATGTATGTCTAATACAAGCTAAAATATACATACATATCCAAAACTCAACGAGTCCACTAAATGAATATTCATGAAGGCACGTGCTCAAAAAGGATGTATATGTATAAGATTAGTTTGAACTAGATAGACATATACATGAAGTTAAATATTGACACAAAAACATCAAAAACATGAAAATCTAAATCTTTACATTAAATCAATTTTCATTTCAAGGTATATGTATGTATTGTCAACACACTAAGTATACATACATATCCCTTAAACACAAATGAGTCCATCATAAGTAGATTTGCATGAGAAACAAATGACTCAAGGGGTATACATGTGTATCTTAATTTTTGGCAAAATGCACATATACATGAAATGGAAACTCATATTCATCAAAACATATTCAAAAATGGGAATACAAGTTTAAAATGTATGAATCATCAAAACTAGACTATACTAGCACATCTAATGGGTTCAAATAAGCATTCAATTCCAACTATATATAGATTTATTTGTAGCCCATCCTATGTACAAGTATGTAACTAGTCTTAATGAAAACTAACACTTAAACATATATTCAAAACATGAAGCATCAAAAACACATATAAAAATCATCATGATAAAAGTCATCATGGAAAACTAAAATATGATTATTATGTGATTCACATGTATTAGATTCATGATGTACATTATAGCTCAAACAAAAGTGAGAACACTAATTATGGGTTCATATAAGCATGTGTGTCTCAAATACTATATATGTATGTCAAGGATCTAATAAACATGGAATGGACATACTAATCCATAGACATCAAAAACATGCTATAAACAATGAATATTAAAAGCATGTAAACAATAAAGGGAGTAAAGGATTGTTACCAAAACCGAAGAAGCAACTCTCCTTGTCTCCAAAGCATGGTGGTCCTCTCCACCAAACCTTCCTTGAAAGTGATGCATCCATTTGATTTCCTTTAAGTCCGGAACGCATCCACTCCAAGGTGTCATCACTCTCACGTCATGTGAGAGCCCACAACCTACATCAAAAATAGGAGGGGTGGTCTTTGGTACCCACATCTTGTTGGGTCCATGGGGGTTAGTCCCTTCTCTACCCAAACAAATTTCTTTGCTAAATAGTAGTATGTAATCTATCAAAACAAATTTAGCAAGGTAGCCCTTACGTCCACAATGTGTACAAGTGTACACATGAGCATACATGTGTGATGGGTCCGTGAGGAGCATGTGTATGCCGTGGAGGGTGTGCATGCATAGAAGTGGAACTTGTTTCTTTCGAACCAAGGATTCCAAGCGTGTATGGTTCTTAGCACATTGGCTCATAGTGGAGCCCAAAACAATCTACCTTCTTCTTAAGCATGGATATATCATTATTAATCTTAGAAGAAGAGGTACATGCATTAGGTAGACTAGATGAAGAAGCTACACTAGCATGGCAAACATGTGCATCAACTTTATTTTTCAAAACTATATTTCTTATCTAAGCAAGCATTCAACTCATTGAAATAGAAATAATTTTATTTTTCAAATAACATTTCTCTTTAAAACAAAATCAATTTTTGAAGACAAGTTTTCATTTTTCTTCAAAAAGAACATGGCAATCATTTTTATTTTTCAAAAACTCATTTTCTTTAGTGCAAGACCAAGTTGAGATTTTAATGAATCCCTCTCATTAGCAATCTCCTCTTTCTCTTGCAAAACAACATCAAGTCTAGCAATCAAATTTTTATTATCATTATTAATGCCTAGACTTTTCTTTTTCAACAAATTATATTTTTCTATTAGTTTTTCACAAACAATGGAAAGTTCTTCATTCAAAGCATGGGTATCAATATGATCATTTGAAGAACTAGCATCATCATCACTATCTAATGGAGTTTCCGAGTGTACCTCAAGGGAGTCATCCCTTGGACCATGAAGCATTGAGAATCGGATTCTCCACTAAATTCCTCCGGTTGATTTGGCACTTGAAGCTTGGAGGTGGTGTTGTTATCAATTTGTTCCACACTGCAAAGGCGGAATCAAAGTTAGAAAACATAAGAGATAATCTTTAGGAAGAGTGCTTCTAATGGCCTCTAGGGCTTGTGCATTTGCCCCTATATGATTACCATCACCAAGATAACATCTCTTGGTGGCGGCAAGGAAGACATGCAAACTTAGGGTCTTTAGGTACATGGACATCCTATACTTCCAAACATCAACGTTGGAAGGGTCAAAGCTAGAGGGTCATGAGGTCCATGGTAAACTATGAATGTGCAAACAAACAAATGCAAATAAGATTAGCAAGCAAATGGATCACTCCTAGGATGTTAAGCCTAAGTATCAGGAGCACTAGCTCTGATACCAATTGAAAAACACCTAGAGGGGGGGTGAATAGGTGTAATTGCTAATCTAAGAAACTCAATGCAAACTAAGTGCGCTAAATGCGGAAGCTAATGCAAATTATGCACAAACTAATACAATACAACAAGTGTAGCCGAATTCCCTTGCGAGGCTCTGCTGGACTAACTCCCCTTGATTCCCCTTGAAATGGGTTGAGGTGCTATGTGAAGCTCTTGTTGGATGAGTATAAGTTAGGCACACACACACAAGCAATCCAGCAATATGAAATACACACATCAAGCCAAGCATATAATAGATATGACAATAAGAAATGCAAGGCACAACACAAGCAATATATGATATGAATGAATCAATGCTCAACACAAGCAAGTATGATATGATGATGAGTATGATGCTTTGCACAATTATAAGAAAGAGAGTTAGAGAGACAATGGATCAAAACGCAAACACCAAGATTTGTTTCGAGGTTCGAGCACCTTGCTCTACATCCCCGCCTACACCACCGTGTAGGATTTCCACTATCTCAACTCCCACCGAGGGACCTCTACCAAAGAGGATTTCTTACAACTCTAGGAGTACCGAACTCCTCTCTCAAACAACAACCTCCACCGAGGCCCAACAACCAACAACAACAACAACAACAACAACAACAAACAACCTCTACCGAAGAGGTTTACAACCAAACTCAATCACCTCTACCGAAGAGGGATCCAAACCAACAACCAATACAACAATCTCCACCTCTACCAAAGAGGGAGCAACTCAAGAAATCAAGGTTTACAACAAGTGGTATATTTCAACCACAAACCTCTTTCCTTTTTCTTTTTCCACAAAAACAAGATCCTAAATAGTTTAGGATAGAAGATATAGCTCAAGTGTGGAAAACAAGTGTTTTTGGAAACAAGCAACAAAGAAAAACTACTTGGGAAATCTCTTGTATATGATAGAAAATGAAATACCAAATCAAATCCCAAAACCTAGTTTTTTTTAATTTTCAAAAACCCAAAACAAATAAAGATGAGAAGTTTAAAGCCCCAAAAACTCTTTTAAAACTCTTTTAAACACTTCAGAAAACTAGTATTTTTTCTCTTAGAAATCTTGGCAAAAATCCCCAAAGAGATGGGGTTTATATAGCCCCAAACAAAACTAGCCGTTAGGCTGAGTTGGCAGTCTGACAGACTGCCGGTCGACCGGTCCGGTCGACGCCAACGGTCAAAAATGTGACCGTTGGGCAATAGCGGTCGACGGCCCGGTCGACCGAATAAACCGAGAGCAGAGCTCTCAACTCGGTCGACCGTCCCGGTCGACCGTGTCTGTGCCTAACAGACGTGCACGTCTGTGCACGTCGGTCGACCGCAACGGTCGACCGGCCCTTGGTGCGGTCGACCGTCACGGTCGACCGACCAGCCTGTCAGCACAAAACAAGGTCAGAAAATTTTGGAAAAATATTTTATAAAAGCCTTTTATCATTTCTGAAATTCCATAAAACTTGTTTTATCATTTATGTTGAAACATAAACATGTGATAAAAATTTCAAGACAATATATCAACATATCAATTCATTTTTGAGTCTTGCAAATTTTATCAAAAACAAAACCTTGTATTTTGTCAAACTTGATTTTTCCAAAACATGAATAGGATAGTCAAAATAAGTTTGTCTAGCAAGTTTAAAGCATGTATGTATATCTAGAACATATCTAATATACATAGAAATAAAGTAAACTTGTTTTGATCTATTATTTATGAAAAACCAAAAACCAAATCATGAAACGTGTGTGTTTTGTGCACTTGAGCATATCAACTAAACTAAGCTTTACAAATATGGATCTAAAACTCTATCTAAACTAGGATACCTAAGTCTTCTTGTCGATCTTCCATCTTCAAGTAGACTTGCTCCAAAACTCCATCCATGGGCTAGGCAAAGTGTGAACTTGAAGCTTTGGCCCTGGAATCACCATGAATAGCTTCTAAACTCCTTGTTGAAGCTAATCACCAACTAATATACTGTTAATGATCTGAAACTTAGAAACACAAGAATATTAGTAAACATGACTACATGAGTGTTGATCATCATCAAAACTAGAGTGGAAGGCCATTGGGCCAACACTCTTGGTAGTCTCACTAAACCACAAACCACTTTTCCCACAAAACAAGATCCTAATAGATAGGATAGATAGATAGCTCAAGTGTGAGAAAATAAAGTGTTTTGGAACAAAGAAAAACACTTGGGAAAATCTCCAAATAGATATTAAAATCAAGACCAAAAACCAATTCCCAAAAGACTCTCTTTCTTTGAATTTTCCAGCACATTAAAAACAAATAAAAATGAATCTTTTAATCACAAAAATCTTGCTGAAAAACTCTTGAAAGATAGAAAAAATTTCTTCTCAAATCTTGGTGAAATCAGCTAAGGAGGGGGCTATTTATAACCCTTCAAAAAATTTGCCCGTTGGCATGAGGAAAGGGCAAAAATGCCATTCCGGTCGACCGCCCGGTCGATCGGGCCAAAGCCAACGGTCGACCGCCGGTCGACCGGCCCCTAACCGAGAGTGGGGTACTTTCAGTCGGTCGACCGTGCGGTCTACCGGCCGAATAGGCTGGCCATGTGCACGTCCTCGTGCACATGGTCGATTGACGCCAGTGCAGTCAGACTAGGGATTTGGGTATTGAAAACTTGGTTAATTTAAACCAATTAAATCTCATAAAATCACATAAATTTCACAAAAATAAGTTCTTATTAGATCTTTGAATACCAAACATGTGTGACTAAAAATCAACACATATTACAAACTATTTGAACCATTTTTGTGATATTGAAATTTAGTTTTTAAACAAAATACGTATTTTCCAAAACTTGAATTTTTTGAAATGGAAAACCGTTTTCTCCAAAACTTATATGAATACAAAAATAAGATATTGAAACAAATTTGAAGCATGTTGTATAGGATAGTGTTGACTGAGTTTTCCTGCACACAAAATATGAATATTAGATCTGAGAATTAAAGGTGTGCGAGGTGCTCAATACTAATCCGCGGTAGCAGGGCTATGCGGGTCGTGATCCTCAGGGAGGGACTGCGATGGAAGCGTTAAGCAAGTTTCTCTAAAGTTTTTATTTTTATTAGTTAAGTTAGAAAGATAGCGGTATTTACAATGGTCGGAAAAAGAATATGGAGATGAGTTATGATTTAATCTACAAAAAAGAAAAGAAAAGAAAAGAAAACTTACCTCTTTAATCTGCTTACCGTTTGAACCGTTGCGATGATTTACCTTTTCTTGGAAGGCGTACAAGCATGGCTTATAGGATCGTCCGCCTTCTAATAATCTACTCTATGAAATGAAAAACAAGCTATGAAGACCTGTTCATCGCCATAGGCCATCAAGGGCTCTTCCTCGGCTAGGTATTCTCGAAGCAGTTGGTTCTCATGGTGGGCAAGACATTAGAGAACAAATAGAAGGAAGTAAATACTGAGATACACAAGATTAAATAAGAAGAAAAGAAAATAAAACAATACAAAAATAAAAGCAAACCTCGATTTGATTATTAAACAATGGTGGAAAAATAGAACTTACACCGACTGTCACCATCAGTACAAGTAGATCCCTTCCTCCATGAATACATCATCTCCTCTCAGTTTTTACAAAAAGAAAATAGAAATTTACAATGGGGGAAATAAAATCTAACCTAGAAGAAGAAAAACCTAAAAACCCTAGCTTTTGGCCCTTGCTGGACGCTGGACGCTTTCTGTGTTGCATCTGCAGGGGTATTTATAGGAGTTGGAAGATGTAGAGTCCTAGTACAACTCTCCCAAAAAATCTTATCTCCAGACTTGTGGCACTTATCCATAGAAGTTCAAATCAAATCTGTCCTGCAATTTATTATCCTGTTGATCGCCGAAATTGGCTTATCTACGGACTGAATTGGAAAGTTTGATAAACATAAGAGTTGTAGGGCTTCAAGTCTTCTTTCTGGAGCATTTTGAATCATCGGATTTGCATATCTGTAGCAAAAGTTATGATCTGAATACTAAACATGTACAGTCTGAATCCGAATTTATCTTTAAACTCTTCTCCTTTTATCTTTAGGATTGTCTTGCAAGCAACTAGTGTTGAGTAGAAGTCCATCCCTTTTCTTTAGTATCTGCAACTATTGCCCTTGGGTAATTGCAATTTTGACATTTGATAATTGCAAATTTTGTATTGGGCTTGAATATGGGCTTTTGGGCTTCTTTTTAGGCTTTATTTCTTTATTTTAATATTTCGAGGCCTGCACACAATAAATCATAAAATATTAGTAAATGTGCAGAATTATAAGAATAAATATGAAAATGTGATGGTAAATATAATGATAAAAATGCACTTTTCACTGCCAATCACACCCCCACACTTATCTTTTTTAATATGTATAACTCATCTAATTTTTTTTCGTGTAAGCATCAAGGCTTCTTGAGGCCCTTATACCTAACTAATTGATTATTAAATGTGTTACTACATATATTATATTTCTTAGTCTTCTTAGGCTTTCTAATCCACCCATGTAGCGAACTTAAAGTCGATGACTCCCAAACCAATTGGCTTTAGGGCACCAGGTGAGAAAACACCCCGCGGACTCAAATTCGAGTGAACTAGGCCACAAAACTAAGGACTTTATTTGTAAACTCACCTTTAGGCGTGAATACTTATGCTTCTTGAGGCACATGTATCCAGCTTAATTGGTGAAATTTTTTTTTTTTTTAGGATATTTTTTTATATGAGGCACAAGGGTCTTTGTCTTAGAATCCTAGATATACATTAGGTATGCAAATTTCATTAAGGTAAAAATTAAGACTAACTACTTATTCAATTTCTCCTCCTATACCTAAAAATTCAACAATTTATTTATTTTGACCAAGTTTTTAGAAATCCTAATCATGATTTTCCTAATTCTTAAGACTAACTTAGATTTCTTTCAAAAGATAAGTCAAAATATTGTCCTTTTTATAAGTTTTTTTTTTAGATTTTTTTTATTAGCAGATTTTTGTTAGTTTCTAACTATGTTAGTATGTTAGCAAAGCCCACCCCCACACTTATTTCATGTATTGTCCTCAATGTATGAATGAATGCATATATGCATGAAAAAGAACAAGGGAAGGCAGAAGTTACCTTAAGGTGGTGGTTCCGGTGGTGGTCTAATTGGTCCACGAAATGCGGCCCAATCAACTTTTTGTGGAATTCGGGGGAACCCACCAGAAATCTTTTTTGTATAACCCACTAAAATGATGTCTGTATTAACATTTTTTAAAAATTCCACCCCATCAAATTTCCATAATTCATAATTATTTTCAGAGTCAATTGTGTCAACCGCCTTGTCCCAAAGTGGAGTGTGAAAAGATGGAATGCTTGACTTGGACATGGGAAGTACGGGAACGAATACCGACTCAGGAAAGAAACTTAAATCAAGTAATGGTTCAGGAGTCGGGCTACGTTCATGAAGTGGGTCCAAATCAATAAGTTGAAGCTCAAGTCCACAATAATCCTCCCACAATGGAATGTGACTCAATATTGGTGATTCAAGTTCAGGAATGATAGGTGTGGGAATCAAGACTGACTCTAAAAGATTACCTAAGTCGGGTAACAAAACAGGAGTCAATAATGATTCGGGAATTTGAACTTGATCACAGATTTGAGAATCTAGGTCACATATCTCATTGGGTTCAATTTCATAAAAATGAGAACTTGCCAATTTATCCATGGGACTTTCAAAATTGCAAAATTGGTCAAGTTCAATATGATCATCAAAAATGGGTGACTCAATTTCATGATGAATAGGCACAAGATCCAATGTTGACTCAGGAAAAGTAAAATCAGGTGGAGACACCGGAGTCATTATTGAATCAGGAAGTAGAATTGAATCATCAGGTGGGAGATCATGATCATATTCATGCTCAAGTTCTATTTTAGGAAAGGAAGAACTTGCCAAACTATCAAAAGTTAGAGTTTAAGCAAGTTCAAATGATGGCACTGAAGTAGAATCTTGTTGTCCAAAGCAACTTGGTTCGTCGGCTCTAACAGAATGGTCAACAATATCAGAAATGGCCGAACGGTGAGAACGTAAGGATTGAACCATCAGATCTATGTCACGATTACGGGCTAATCTAGCCTGAGTCATGGCTGCAAGCATCCTTTCATAGTCGATAGGTGCATCATGTTGTGATTGGACTTGAAAAGAAGACGTGTAATCATGATGAAGTTGTGAGTTGGTGGACTCACGCATTATCATGTCTGCGATAGATGGTAATTGTTGCTTGGACTCATGCATACTTATCATTTCCCCGATGGATGGTATTCTATTCTGAATAGGTGGATCAGAGTATGACTCTTGGGAATATTGTGGACAAGGTGGAGACGGAGGACAAGTCGGTTGAAAATTGGACTCGGGGGAATCGAAACCCATGAACTCTGTGAAGAGTTGAAAGTATGAAAATTATGGTCATAAGATGGGGGGTATGGGTTATAATTATTCGGATAAGACCATTCCGGCACACTAGATTGATCAAAGTTATGATATGCCGGGTTGGTAATATCCGAAAAAGAGTTAGGTGTGTAATATGGATTAAAGTTGGAAAAGTTATTATATGCCATATCACACAAACACAAACAAAGAAAAAGAAAAACAAACAAATAAACAAATAAAAAAGAAAAAATTCTAAGTTAGGGTAGACCTATGACCTAGACGACTCCTAACTGGTTAGACTGTCCACGGGAGGTAGGGTGGAGACTTTGACCACAAGTTAATCAGCCAGGTCAGGGCAAGAGTGGTGGGAGGTTTTCCGTCAAAGACGTTCCTTAATTAAATAACCACCAATCTTCGGGCTTTCGGCCCTCAATCCCCTTCCTAGACACCGATTTGGCAAGAGTCAAATTCCAGCACTGTTCCCCCTTAGGATAATCTCCTAATTGAGTCCGAGATGTCCCTAGGGCCAACGTCTACTAATTTTAAGTTAGGCTTGGGTTATTGAGTGCTTGGATATGATTTTTGGGCTAAGGAAGGGTGATGAAATCCCCACCTTATCTTGTTAATGGGTTATGCCCTTAAGATATTTTTGTGCAAGTGTACAAGATATGTAAATAAGATTCACTCAAAGCATGAAAATCAACCAAGAGATGAGTCCTATTCTACATGCAATGCGAACGTACCTTGCTCCAGCACTCTTCAACAGTAAAATAAAGTAATTGAAAAGACACGTGCCTAATATGCAAACGTCTAATCAATTTTTATCATTAACAACAAATATTTTACTGTTGAATTAATTAGCAGTAAGCAGGGTTATCACAGAACAAATTTTAACAGAGCAGAAAGCAGATATTACAATTTTCAGCAACCTGCAGAAAAATTGATCAGTAGTTCACTGCTACTGCCGCGGAACCGCGGCTATTGCCGCGTTTGCGCGGCAAAGTAACAGGCTCTGCTGCTCTGCCTTCGAGGGCAGAGGCACAGAGTTGCTATATGTCCACTTCTGCTGCTGTTTTTCTGTTCTCCAAACCTGCAAACAGAAAAGAATAAAAGAATTAGTTAATAATTTTTTAAGAGAAAAACTTACCGTCCCGGCAACGGCGCCAATTTGTTGACTGAGTTTTCCTGCACACAAAATATGAATATTAGATCTGAGAATTAAAGGTGTGCGAGGTGCTCAATACTAATCCGCGGTAGCAAGGGCTATGCGGGTCGTGATCCTCAGGGAGGGACTGCGATGGAAGCGTTAAGCAAGTTTCTCTAAATTTTTTATTTTTATTAGTTAAGTTAGAAAGATAGCGGTATTTACAATGGTCGGAAAAAGAATATGGAGATGAGTTATGATTTAATCTACAAAAAAGAAAAGAAAAGAAAAGAAAACTTACCTCTTTAATCTGCTTACCGTTTGAACCGTTGCGATGATTTACCTTTTCTTAGAAGGCGTACAAGCATGGCTTATAGGATCGTCCGCCTTCTTAATCTACTCTATGAAATGAAAAACAAGCTATGAAGACCTGTTCATCGCCATAGGCCATCAAGGGCTCTTCCTCGGCTAGGTATTCTCGAAGCAGTTGGTTCTCATGGTGGGCAAGACATTAGAGAACAAATAGAAGGAAGTAAATACTGAGATACACAAGATTAAATAAGAAGAAAAGAAAATAAAACAATACAAAAATAAAAGCAAACATCGATTTGATTATTAAACAATGGTGGAAAAATAGAACTTACACCGACTGTCACCATCAGTACAAGTAGATCCCTTCCTCCATGAATACATCATCTCCTCTCAGTTTTTACAAAAAGAAAATAGAAATTTACAATGGGGGAAATAAAATCTAACCTAGAAGAAGAAAAACCTAAAAACCCTAGCTTTTGGCCCTTGCTGGACGCTGGACGCTTTCTGTGTTGCATCTGCAGGGGTATTTATAGGAGTTGGAAGATGTAGAGTCCTAGTACAACTCTCCCAAAAAATCTTATCTCCAGACTTGTGGCACTTATCCATAGAAGTTCAAATCAAATCTGTCCTGCAATTTATTATCCTGTTGATCGCCGAAATTGGCTTATCTACGGACTGAATTGGAAAGTTTGATAAACATAAGAGTTGTAGGGCTTCAAGTCTTCTTTCTGGAGCATTTTGAATCATCGGATTTGCATATCTGTAGCAAAAGTTATGATCTGAATACTAAACATGTACAGTCTGAATCCGAATTTATCTTTAAACTCTTCTCCTTTTATCTTTAGGATTGTCTTGCAAGCAACTAGTGTTGAGTAGAAGTCCATCCCTTTTCTTTTAGTATTTGCAACTATTGCCCTTGGGTAATTGCAATTTTGACATTTGATAATTGCAACTTTTGTATTGGGCTTGAATATGGGCTTTTGGGCTTCTTTTTAGGCTTTTTCTTTATTTTAATATTTCGAGGCCTGCACACAATAAATCATAAAATATTAGTAAATGTGCAGAATTATAGGAATAAATATGAAAATTGATGGTAAATATAATGATAAAAATGCACTTTTCACTGCCAATCAGATAGAATCTAATATACATGAACGATATTATATCTATGTTTTTGACATGAAATCCAAAATCGGTTAAACCGAAAACCAAAACCAACAAACTTTAAAACTTGTGTGTGTATGTGAACTTGAGCATATCAACACTATCTACCTTTACACAAGATCTAAACATACTAAACTAAATACAAACCGAAGTCTTCTTGTCTCCAAGCTGACTCGATCCAAACACGCGATCCAACGAGCTTGATTCCAACCGAGTACTAGATGCGATCTTGACGCTCGAGGTCTTGAATCAACATGTGAAAGCTCCAAAACTCTTTTGTTGAAGCTAATCTCCTACTAATTTCTTGGTCAATCACTGAAACTATTTAAACACAAAATTATTAGTAAACTGTAATTACATGAGTTAATCATCATCAAAACTAGAGTGATGGGCCTCTGGGCTAACAACATGATCTTATTGAGCAAGGGGCCGATCTGCAAGGTCCTGGCCTTATCAGTGAGCTGCCAAAGCGACATCTTCGTCAAACTTCTGTCTATGATTTTCTTCAGGAATAGCATAAGGCGGTGTGCCTGACGGTGTAGAAATAGCAACAACTTTCTTGCTGGAGTTCTAATCAACATATAGAAAGCCAGTAAATTCCTTGCCGAATTCTCCCAGTGAAGTTGAGGTCTTTTTACAATGAAATGAATAGTATCCTATTCCAAACAGGTTTTGTTTCTATTCTCCTCAGAGTTCCTATCGTCATGTTCATGATTACCTCTGACAAACTCCTCCAAAACTTTATAAAGAACACTTAATTCTTTATAATCCCTTTTGAAATTTTCTCTCATTCCCAGTCTCTAGTTGTCACGATAATGATTACCTCTGACAACTCACCCAAAATGTCACAAGGAATGCTAATCTTCTAATAAATTCCTCAAGAAATTTTTACTCACTTCTTTAATCCCCAGTGAGGTTTTAGAAATCTTCTGTGGAGTGAAAACTCAGAAAGTACATTATGTTACTTAAGGTAACAAGCCAATCCAACACTCCTGACGGCTAAGGATAGAGGAAAAATTGGCTTTATAAGCACAACGAAAAGTCCTCGACAACTCATCGTGCTGAGGAAAATAGCATGGCTAGTCAACTCAAACAGTTTTTGATAAAGACATACCAAACTTGTTAATTGCTGAGATTTGCTAAAAATCCTAAGGGACTTGATCTCGCCTTTCCCTACAAAATCTCTTACCAATTCCCTTCCATGAAATGGTAGGACCACAAAAGCTGTATTTATTTCCCTAATAAGATGAATTACAAGTCAAACTTGTCACGTTACATTATACCTCTGACAGTAAAACTTAATATCCCCAACGGATCAAACTTCACTTGTAATTCTCTTCAATAAAATGATAGGTCCACTTAAATTACTGTTATGTTTAACATCACATCTCTAACAGTAAATGAACCCTTGTCAAGTTAATATCACATTTTTGATAAGTTATTTTTAATCTCCAGCGAAGTATTTGTCACGTTAACAATTACCTCTGAAAGTTTCTTAAAAATTTCCTTAGGAGTCGCAAATGTCACGTTAATGATTACCTCTGACAACTCCTTATAAATTCCCCACAGAGTCTCAGGGAATGGTAATTTCCCTACCAACTCCTCAATGGGATTCTTCATGTCATGTTAACGCTCTGACATTCTAGAGAATGCTAAATTCTCTATCTTTAAAATCCTCACGGAATATCCATTCCCCGACAAGGTACTTAATTGTCACGTTAATGATTACTTCTAACAACTCTTTCTCAAAATATTAGAGGGGATGCTATTTGCCCCTTGCAGATTCCCTGAGGAGCGCTAAATTCTTTGTGAGATTCTACACTGTCCCCCACAGGATGCTCTTGCAACCCGACATGGGCTATCATATTACTCCCTAGCAAATCTTTTCACTAAAGGGTTCCAGACTATCATGTCCATATTACCTCTGAATAGACATGATCCCTATCTTTGTGGTGCTTAGTCTGTCATGTTCAGTTTGCCACTCTGAACAGTAAAAGTCTATACTAATCCCTGTTACGCCCGAATGGCCTCTTAACAATGGATTCTTTTTACGACTCAAACTGTCATGTCCATATTACCTATGAACAGAGGAGTCGAGCTGTTATGCCCGTATGGCCTCTGAACAGTAACCTTTTTATGGTACTCAAACTGTCATGTCCAGTTCGTCACCTCTAAACATACGAGTCAATTACCCAGTTCTCCTCTCTCCCATCAGGGCCGAGAGTTATTGCTGTCAAATTAACACATACCTCTGAACAGCAAAGGCTCTGAGTCTGGTGACTCGTAGTCGGTTATGTCCAGTTTGCCACCAATGAACTGACAGGTGCCCATATTTCATCCTTCCCTTTTTTGTCGCTATATCCAGTCCGCCACCTCTGAACGATAAAATTCCAAATCTGGTAATTCCTAATCAGTTATGTTCAGTTCGTCACCTCTGAACTGACGGATACCCGGATCTCACTTTGCTATTATGTCCAATTTGTCATATCTGAACAACAAATGCATTGAGTTTGATAATTTCTAATCGGTTATGTCCAGTTCATCACCTCTGAACTGATGAATACCCAAATCTTATCCTTTCTTTTGCCGTTATTTTCAATTCATCACCTCTGAATGATAAAACTTTGAGTATGGTAATTCTTAATCAGTTATGTCCAATTGTTACCTCTAAACTGACAGATTTCAGATCTCATTCTCTTTACTGTTATGTCTAGTTTATCACCTAAGAACAACGAATCCTCTTTCTATCCATTCCTAACCTGTCATGTCTACTTCATCACCTCTGAACAGACGGATTCCTAGATATACCCTCTTTTATCCCTAGTGGATTCTTATACGTAGACTGATTTTATCATGTTCTTAACCTCTGGATAATTTCAATCACAATTTTAATTCATTCGAGAATTTTACTTGGTGAATTTTCACCTTTTCAGTTCTTTTTAAGAACTTGCATGCCAAGTGATGGAAAACTTTTTACCTATAGGTAATTGAACAAACAGAGAAGAAGATATTGAGAGGAGCAAATAAGTCAAAAAAATTTATTGATTCAAAAAAAAAAGAGAGATACATTGATTATGTTACAACATACTCATCTCTCATATAATTTGAGTTTCTTCTCGAGAGCAGACAGTTTGGATCTCTTATTTTCCTCAGCCTTGGCGAGAGCCTAAGACTTTAGCTTTTCTTGATTGGAAGCAGCCATCTGCGCTAGGCGAGACTGGATCTCTGCCGAAGCTGCCTCCTTCTCTTCTTCCAGTTGATGGACTTGATTGCTCTGGCGGTTAGTTGTTCCAGCTGAGCAGTTTCTGCCATACATACTGATAAATCTGGTAATTTCTAATCAGTTATGTCTAATTCATCACCTCTAAACTGACGGATACCCAGATTTCACTTTTTCACACATACTTCGCTCCATTGATAGCCTCGGACAGGCTAAGCTTAGCCTCTCGCAAGCCAGCTCCATTAGCCTTGCCTAAGGGTAGTTTCGCATGGAACTTTAGTCCAGCATTGGACTAGCTTCGCATGAAGCTTTAGCCTCGTTTGAGGCTCACTCAGCGTGGAACTTCAACTAAGACTAATTGACGTTTTTAACATAAGTAATGTAAAAATTTAGGTCGCAAGTTCAAAGTATTTCTAAACCCGTACGAATCCATTACGGATTTACGGAAATTTTGAAGGGTTTTATTGACACTCTGAAAGGACAAACTCCCAGATAGCACTTCAACTGGTCTGAACGATGTCTAACTAATTGTACACGTATATTGCATATTTAGTGCCACATGTGTCACATTTTCATATTTAAGTTGTAATAAAACTTTGCTATTTAATTCATTTTAATGTCTAATGGTATGTAGGGTAATTAATGGAGAAAGAGGAGAAATTGACAAGTTTATCCAATTAAATCTGGAGTTTTAAAAGTTCAAGTAAATCAATAAAGATCTACTCAAATCCAGAGATTTAGAAGCAATTCTATTCAAAGACTAGAGCAAATCAGAGAAGATAACACTAAATAAAACTAGTTAAAACCAGATTTTTGAAGATCCATTTGGTTAACTTGAAGATCAAGAAAGATAATCCCAAATCTAGAGGCAAATCTTATAAAAAAACATAGGATAATAGAGAGGATATTATCAAATCTATTCCAACTAAATCAGATTTATTTGAATTTATTATACTTACTTGAGAAATCAATGAAGATAATTCCAAATTCAGAAGTTCAGAGATGAATTTATTAATATACAAAAGGATAACATGAATAAAGATATTGGTTGTTGAGCAAGCGATTTGAGCTCATTTCTTCACCACCCTTTGGCACTCCTTTTATCTTATAAATACTGTAATTTCTGAAGGTAAACGGCCACAATTCCTGCAGAGAGAGATTTTAGGCTAGATTTTTATGCTAGTTTAGTTTACGATTTTGATTTTATTTTAATGTAATTTTCAGCTTTATTTATGTAACTTAGAGAAGAGAAGAGTTTCATGAGAGAATGAGAGTGAAGGCTGTACTGAGAGTGACACTAGTGTAAGTTGTTCTTATCTTCTTTCATCGTTACTTGATTTAATCAAAAGTTACATGTTTTATGTTCTTCCTCTTCTTTCTACTTTTCTTCTTTTAGTTTTGATGATAATCCAAGTGATTCTAATAGCATCGGATTTGTCTTGCCTTCGCGAGTGTCACCGATAGCTCATGACGATGGATTTCTCCCTGATGTTCATATCATTTCATACTTGCTCGAAGTAGTCTTGATGATGTAATATGGACAGGGATAGAATTAGATCTTATGGGTTATGCGCTGATCACCTTCAAATCAAGGTAAACGTGCCAACGATTTAAGGTAAGTCATCAACTGGAAGAGGTAAGTAAATATTTAAGTTTTTCTTTCTTTTCATTTCTTAGTGTAGAACACATATCAAAAACTATTTCTTTCTTTCTTTACACCTTTTCTCATTTCTTTTTAACTTAGTTTTAAACACTAACATACAACCATCTTCTTCTTTCACTTTCTTCCTAGCTTAACCAAATATTTATTTTATTTTCTTTTAAAAACATAGAAGAACATTTTAACCAGTTTTAGTAACTTGAAAAGAAACTTATCAACACGCTTTTATCACATGGCCCTCATTGTGGATCACGACTTTCATATCCACTTGCTATCGCGGTAGAAATGAGAACCTTGCACTTTCTTTATCTTCATTTCTAAACTCTGTATTATTGTGCACATGTTAAACTCAATCAAATTTTGGCGCTATTGCCGGGGAGGGATGGTAAGTTTTTCTTTTTAAGTTTTCTAATGGTTAAATTTTTTTTCTGTTTTTGTGTGCAGGGACTAATTTCAGAAAAAATTACTATGGTGAACGTATAGCAACTCTGGGCCTCTGCTCTAGAAAGCAGAGCTCAGGGCACCACAAAATTGCCACGGAAATGTGGTCAAAGCCGCGTTTGCACGGCATTTGTGGATGGACTGCTAACCTGCTTTTCTGTAGGTTGCTCGAAATTAAAAGATAAGTCTTTTGCATCTATTATTTTTTCTATTTAGTCTACTGTGCACACTGCATTAATCTCAACAGTAACTTGTGATTGTAAATGTTAAAAAATGGTTAGACTTTGCATTCTAGGACATTTGTTTAATTCGTTTACTTTTTAATTACTGTTGAAGAGTACCGGAGCCAAAGTATGTGTGCATTGTATGTAGCATAGGAAACATTCTTGTATGATTTAATCACCTTGAGTGTTACTTTTTGATATATATATATATGTGTGTGTGTGTGTGTGTGTACGTGTGCGCGCGCGCGCGCACACACACTTGCACTAAAACGATTAAAAGCTTGTCCAATAAACAAGATAGGGTGGGAAGTCATTACCCTCCCTTAGACCACAGACCATCTCCTCACTCACTAACTTAAGCCTAACCTAAAATTGAGTAGACATTGGCCCTATAGGCATCTCAGACTCAAATAGGACACTGACCTAAAGGAAAGTTGTTAGAGTTTGACTTTTGTCAAATCGGTGTCCAAGATTGGGGATTGAGAGATGAAACCTCAAAGAACAGTGGTTTGGCATAATTAGGCCCATTGCTTATGCATGAATACCTCCACTGGTCTTGCCCCTAGCTGACTGATTAACTTGTGGTCAGAGTGCTGCAAAATACCCCCGTGGACAATCTAACCTGTTAGGAGTCATCTAGGTCTAAGGTCTAGCCTAACTTTGGCTAGAGTTTTTTTTCCTTTTGTTTGTTTATTTGTTTGTTTGTTTGTTTTTTTGACATCTGTGATATGGATTACAATTACAATTATTCCAATGCATATAGTGATCCATACTTCACCTCGACCTCTTTTGATTTGGATATTACCAACCCTGCATTTCATAACTCTAACCAACCAAGTATGCCGGATTTGTCTTATCCAAATCAACATATGCCCCAGTTCCAATATTATGAACAAGACTAAAATCATCATTTCCATTCTTCACCGAGTCAGTGGGAATATAACTCCCCCGATTCATTCTATCAACCACCTTACCAATATATTTCTTTTCTAGAACAACCAATAAAGGAAAATCGGATTTTGAAAATAAGATGGAAGCCTTGATCAACTCCGAAAACGATAAGATTCTAGAATGCTTGCATGAGTCCGAGCGATAAGTCCAAAACTTAATGGACTCACAATCCCATAAAAATTTCCAAATCGAAGATCCTTACTCCATTTTTCAAGTCCCACTACAACAAGAAGAACCTATTGACTTGGAAAAAAGAATAGAAAACATGATTCAGTATCAAAATAATTTCACCCAATCAAATCTTGATTGTGCCCAGTCCATCAATAAGTTAGAAGCACAAACAGATCATTTGGTCAACAAAATTAATGATAGGAATGAGGAAACTCTCCCTACCCAATTTTTGACCATTCCTGATTTTTCTAGCCATATTGATTGAAACCAAGAATCACGGTGTTATGGAGACTTTAACCAAGATTTAATTTCACAACACCACCTTGAACTTGACCAATATCAACTCATTAACAAATTGACAAGTTTTCATTCCAATGAAATTGAATTTGAACATGAATGTGAACCCGATCTTCAATTTTGTGATTCAGTTTCAAATTTTGAATCAATGTTGATTCCAGTATCCTTACCCAATTTGAACCCATTTTCCGAGCCAACATCGATTCCTGTACCCATAGATTTTAAAATTGAACAACCTATTTTGGAAAGTAACATTCCATTGATGGGAAAAGAATGTGAATCTCAATTTCTTGATTTGGACTCAACTTTTGAACCAAAATCAACTCTTGAAACTAAACTTGATTTGAGTCATATACTCGGGTCAGTGTTGGTTCCCGCTCCTTTCATTTCAGAGCCCAAATCATTCGTTTCACAAAATCACATTCCTTTGATGGACTTAGGTATAGACCATAATGACTCCGAGATGATATTCCAAGATTGGTCATATAAAGAGGATAATTTTCACGATAGGATCTTTTATGATCTTATTCCATTTGGGGATTGTAAAAATGTAAATAAAAAAGATGTCATAAAAAATGGGTTTTTTTGATAATCCACAATATTTAGATTAGGTAGCAACGCTTGGCCCAATCCAACCACCACCTTGAGATAACATGTTTCCTTTCCTTTCTTCTTTTTCATGCATATATGCATTTATTCATATATTGAGGACAATGCATGAGAAGGTGTGGGAGAGGTTTCTAATATAACATAGGTTTTCTTTTTAATTTATAATATATATATATATATATATATATATATATATATATATATATATATATATATATATATATATATATATATATATATATATATAACATTTTCTTTGCTTTTAAAACTTTTTGAAAAGAGAGACAATATTTTGACCTTATTTTTGTAAGAAATTAAGTTAATTTTAAGGAATAGGAGAATCATAATTAGGATTTCTTATACTTGGTCAAAATAAGATTATTTGTATGATTTCTAGGGTTAAGAAGAAAAATTGAAAAAGTAATTTAGTCTTGATTTTTACCTTGATGAAATATACATATTTTATACACTTACACACACATGATTCAAAAACAAAGATACTCATGCCTTATAAAAAATAAGAAATATATATATATATATATATATATATATATATATATATATATATATATATATATATATATATATATATATCAAAAATCTTTTGATTAAGCTGGGTATTTATGCGTCATATAGCATAAGTATTCACGCCTAAAAGTGGTCCATGTAAATAATAAAATCCTTAAGTTTGTGGCCTTGTTTGCTCGAGTCTTTAAGTCATTGGGGTATTTTCTCACCTGGTATCCTAAGACCGTTCCATTTGAGAGTCACCGACCTAAGGATCGTTACATGGATAGATTAAAAAGCCTAATAGAACTAAGGGATATCACCACCAAAAATTCGAAGAATAAGACATAAGAGGTAGAGTTGAAGAACCCCGATTCAAAATTTCACGATCACAAAGGTGCATATGACTTAGGGTAAAATAATAGGCTAGATGAAAATACAGTTTGACTCCTTACTTTGATTGATAACAAGTTTTTGAATAGAGGCTAAGTTTAGGAATGAAGAGTTCGATTTTCCTATAACTTATAAATTACATGAATTTTTGCAAAAATTCTTCAAATATTCTCTCTTTCGAAACGTGTTTTCAAAATTCTAACACTTTATTTCTCTTTCTTTATGGATTTTGTGGGTGTAATTCGCTGAAAATCATCACGAGACAAAACTCGTTTTTTAGAGAAACCTAGAGATTTAATGGCTTGTTGCACGTACTAAGTGCAATCGTTATTCCTATGAAAGTGGACAACTAATTTAGTTTTGCCTTTTTGTTTTGATCGAGGACGAGCAAAAGATAGGTGTGGGAGTGTGATTGTACACATACGTTGCATATTTAGTGTCACATGTGTCACATTTTCACATTTATTTTGTAATAAAACTCTGCTATTTAATTCATTTTAATGTCTAATGGTATGCAGGGTAATTAGTGGAGAAAGAGGAGAAATGGACAAATTTATCTAATTAAATCTGAAGTTTTAAAAACTTAAGCAAATCAATGAAGATCTACTCAAATTCAGAGATTTAGAAGCAATTCTATTCAAAGACTGGAGCAAATCAGAGAAGATAACACCAGATAAAGCCAGTTAAAATTGGATTTTTGAAGATCCATTTAGTTAACTTGAAAATCAACGAAGATAATTCCAAATCCAGAGGCAAATCTTATCAGAAAACATAGGAAAACAGAGAGGATATTATCAAATCTATTCCAACTAAATCAGATTTATTTGGATTTATTATCCTTACTTGAGAAATTAATGAAGATAATCCCAAATTCGTAAGTCAAGAGATGAATTTATCAGTATACAAAGGGATAAAGATATTGACTGTTGGGCCAGTGATTTGAGCTCATCTCTTCACCACTTCTTTTATTTTATAAATACTGTAATTTCTGAAGGTAAATGGCCACCACTCCAGCAGAGAGATAGACTTTAGGATAGATTTTTATGCTAATTTAGTTTAGAGCTTTGATTTTCTTTTAATGTAATTTTTCAGCTTTATTTATGTAACTTAAAGAGAGAAGAGTTTCATGAGAGAATGAGAGTGAAGGCTATACTGAGAGTGACACCAGTGTAAGTTGTTCTTCTCTTCTTTCATCGTTACTTGATTTAATCGAAAGTTACATGTTTTATATTCTTCCTATTCTTTCTACTTTTCTTCTTTTGGTTTAGATGAAGGGAGTCTAATAGCATCGGACTTGCTTTTCCTTCGCGAGTGCCACCGATAGCTCATGACGATGGATTCTTTTCCAATGTTCTTATCATTTCATACCTGTTCAAACGTTTTCTAGAAATTTTTATGGATGATTTCTCCATCAACGAAGATTATTTTGACCAGTGTCTTCATCACTTAGAGTTAGTTCTTCAAAGATGCAAGAAAAAGAACTTAACTCTAAATTGGAAAAAATGTCACTTCATGGTAAGACGGGGGATTGTCTTAGGCCATGAGATATCGAGGAGAGGGATCGAAGTTGACAAGGCTAAGATAGAAGTAATCGCTAAGCTTTCACCACCCAAATGCATTAAGAATATTCGATCTTTTTTAGGGCATGCTGGGTTCTACCAACGGTTTATTAAAGACTTTAGTAAAATCGCTAGACCTTTAACCAACCTACTCGCAAAAGATGTGCTCTTTGATTTTGATGATGGATGCTTTAAATCATGGGAGAAGCTTAAGTAAGAACTTATATCTGCACCTATCATTTCTGCTCCTGACTGGACCCAAGCATTTGAGATCATGTGTAATGCCTCAGACCTTGCCGTTGGCGCTATCCTAGGACAACACATCGATAATCAACAACATGTGATCTACTATTCGAGTAGGACATTGAATGACGCTCAACAAAACTACACTACGACTGAGAAGGAATTCTTGACCGTAGTATTCACGTTGGAAAAATTTCGCCCATACCTGCTAGGATCGAAAACTATAGTCTTCACAGACCACTCCACGTTAAGGCACCTCATAATGAAGAAGGACGCAAAAGCAAAACTTATTCGTTGGATCATTCTATTACAAGAATTCGACTTGGAGATTAGAGACAAAAAAGGTATGGGAAACGTAGTGGCCGATCACTTATCGAAAATTCCCAATGCACCAGCAGAGGAATAACCGATCAATGAGGATTTCCCGAACGAACATATCCTAGCAATCTTTAAGGAACCCGGGTATGGTGACATTGTCAATTACCTTGCCACGGGACAAGTACCTTCTGAATGGACGAAGGAAGATAGATATCGCTTCTTCGACCAGGTACGGTTCTTCTTTTGGAAAGAGCCATACCTTTTCAAGTTCAGACGGTGTGTACGAGCATAGGAATGTATTAATCTTCTGCCATGAACTTCTTGCGGTGGACACTTTGGTCCCTGCAAAACCGCTGAGAAGGTCTTACAAAGTGGGTTATACTGGCCCACTTTGTTCAAGGATTCCTTCAATTTTTGCAAGTCATGCGCGAATTGCCAAATTACCGTGAAAATTACAAGGGGAGACATGATGCACCTAAACCCTATTCTGGAGGTTGAAATTTATGATGTTTGGGGCACTAGTTTTATGGAACCATTCCCAAGTTTATTCAGCAACCAGTACATCTTGGTTGCGATGGACTATATCTCAAAATGGTTAGAGGTAATACCGACTAGGATGAATAACAATAAGGTGGTTGTCAAATTTCTGAAAGAAATATTTTCTCTCGTTTCGGTACCCCGCGCGCTATCATCAGTGATAATGGGACTCATTTTGCAACAGCGCTTTCGAAGCCCTGATGCATAAATACTCTATCACTCATAAATTATCCACAACGTATCATCCCCAAACCAATGGGCAAGTGAAAGTAACTAACAAACAAATTAACCTCATCTTGGAGAAAACTGTTGGACATAATAGAAAAGAGTGGTCCACCAAGCTGATAAATACACTATGGGCTTATCGGACTGCTTTCAAAACTGTCCTCGGTATGTCTCCATAGTGAGTGGTATTTGAGAAGGCCTGTCACTTGCTAGTGAAATTAGAACACCGTGCTTTATGGGCCATCAAACAATTGAATTTTGATTTAAATAAAGCTGACAAACTGAGAAAGCTGCACATTTTATAGTTGGAGGAGATACGAAATGAAGCATATGAGAATGCAAAAATAACAAAGATTAGGACTAAGTTCTTTCATGACCAATGCATACACAGAAAAAATTTTGTCCCTGGACAAAAAGTTCTACTCTACAATTCACAGCTTCATATCTTCGCGGGGAAGCTCAAGACTCGTTGGTTCGGGCCCTTCATTATACGCACCGTCTTTTCATATGGTGTTGTGGTAATTTTCAATCTGAAGAGTGTTGAAGAATTCAAGGTAAATGGATAAAGACTGAAGCCATTCCTAACCACTGAACCACAGTCACAAGCTGAACATGTCATGGATGTCTTTTAGACCCATCTTACAAGTGACTATATTCTACCACAAACCAAAAAAAAAAAAAGAGAAAAAGAAAAAAAACTGAAAAAAAGAAAAAATTGTGTAAATAAATAAAAAATTAGGAATTCTTTATTATATTATCATAATTCTTTGTATATCTTTCCTTACATCTGTTTATTGCATTTGCATTCACATATCTTCCATTGAGGACAATGCATTAGATAAGTGTGGTGGAGGGGTACTAATATAAGATTTTAAAATTTCTTTTTCTTCCTTTTTCTACAAACAAAATGAAAAAATATATAAAAAACCAAGGATTCCTTTATTCTTTTCTCCTTCTTCCTTAAAAAAAAAAAATTCTTAAGTAGTATAGAATTTTTGATAGTCTTTTGTAAGAATACAAAATAGTTATAAGGATTAAGGAAACCCAAGTTCAAAATTTTTTACTTTAGTCTAAATAAAAGAATATTTGTTGGATTGATAGTTTAGAAAGAATTAAGAAAATAACTCATCTCTTTACTTTTTTTCCTTAGTAAATATGCATGGCTATACACACACTCTTGAAATTTATAGATAAAGACTCGAAGTGCCACAAAAAAAAAAACTAATAAAAAATAAAATAAATGAAAAAATAAAATAAATGAAAAAATGTATATATATAGTTATAAGCCCGATTAAGCTGAATAATTGTGCCTCAAGAAGCATGATTCTTCATGCCTAAAGGAAATAAACTTTAGTTTCATGGCGTAATTTACTTGAGTATTTAACCTTAGGGGTGTTTTCTTACCTGGTGCCTTAAGACCGCCTGGTTTGAGAGTCATCGATTAAAAACTCACTACACACGTAAATTAGAAATCCTAAGAAAATTAAAGGCAAAAATTATACATAAATAAACACTTACAAATTTTGTAGTATAAGAGTTTGAGTAAAAAAATTTCAAGTAAATCATCACTTCACACAATGCATATTATTTAAGGCAAAATAAAAGAATGAGTTTGAAGTACAAAATTTCTCTGAAACTTAAATAAAAATCATATTCTTGCATGAAGATCAAAGTATAGGAAGAACTAATAAGGTTTAGACCTAATGCTTATAATTTTTTAGTTATTTTTACTAAAAAAATTAAAAAGCCTCTTTCTACTTTAAGAAAAACTTTCAGAAAAACAACAACACTTTCATTCTTTTCTTGGATTTTGTGGGTGCAATCCGCTGAAAACTCTCAGAAGACAAAACTCCTCCTCTAGGGAAAATCTAGAGGTTTAATGACTTATTGCACATGCTCAGTGCAATCGCGTCACCTGCGAAAGTGGTGTAATAAACTTTCTCAGTTTAGCTTTCTAGTTCCTGTTATTTTGCTTAAGGACTAGCAAAAGATAAGTTAGGGGGTGTAATTAGTGTTTATATATGCATATTTTTCATCACATTTTCACATTTATCTTGATAAAATTCTTTAATGGATTTTTCTTCTTATTTCTAGGTCCATGGCTTGAAGAAAAGAAGATGCCCAACACTCTAACATATTTGAGGATTTTTTAGAGCCAAGAAGAACCCCACACTTGAAGCCCAGATCTACTAAACTTGAGAGCAGAAGTCAACACAATAAATGCACCTATGGATGGCCATCTCCTTGTCCAGTCTGCACGCTCTGGCGCTGACAGATTGGCACCAGAATGGTCGCGAAAACGCGGCCTGGCCAGTGCCAGAGGCCAGGGCTCCCACTCCTTATCTCATACTTCCTGTGGCTATAAATGCCTCCCTGGACTTTCAGAGAGGGAGATATCCAGAGAATAGGAGAGGTTATGCTAGTTTGTTGTTATATTTTCTTTTGTTTTCTTCCATTCTCTCTTTGCTTCTTTTATTAGGTTAGCCATTAGAGTGAGAGAGAGAGTGAAGCTTATATCTTGAAGGTGACAATCAAATACAAGTGAAGTTCTTCCTTTACCACATTGTTCTTTTTGTTTTTACCTTGCTTTTACTTGCACTAACTTAGTATATTTTCTCTTCCTTCATCTTCTCTTTTGTTTTCATTTATTATGTTTAGCAAACTTCTTTATAGCATGACTAGCTAACTACTAACCCACTAATCTCTAGTAACTTACTTGAACAACCCAAATGAATCAATAAGTGTCAAATAAGCCTTGTGCAAATAAGAGTTGTGATATCTTACGATGAGAGTTTTAACTCTAACTTACTAACAAGTAGACTCACTTTCTTATTTCATGCTTGACTCCTAAGTTTTTGATAATCTATAGAAGTTATTAACTCTACTTGTTTTTGTAAGTTAGTGAAACTCCCATGTATCCTTATCGATACCAATAGTGTACTTATTTCTTCTTCCATGCTTGCCTTCAAATGGATCTTGATGGAGGAATGTTCAAGTTTTGTCGTGTGAAGTAAGGTGACGGGAGGAACTTTCATTCGATCTACCACGTGAAAAATTTTTGTACACAAGGTTTGTGATTGCCTATGATCCATTGTGAGACTATGTCTTTAAGAAGTTAAAGGTTAGTGGGAGCAATCAGTAGAAGGTTAGCCATGCATCTTTTCCATCTCTAAAATTACAAAACACTTTTTCAACACCAAAATATTTCAAACCATTTCTACAATCTTTCTTGTTTTTCTTTCAATTCATTCTTTAAACGAAGAAACATCTTTTCTACGAACAAAGAAGACCGCACATCAAGCTTCTATCTCCTCCTCCTTGTGGATACGACTCGTATAGCTACTTTGCTATCACGGTAGAATCACTAAAGCTGTAACATCGACCATCACTCTTACTTCTTCTTGTGCATGTTTTTTAGCGATCAAATTTTGGCGCCATTGATGGGAAGGCGTAATGAATTTTCTTATTCTTACTAAAGAGTTTTCTTTGTTTTTGTGCAGGAGGAGTCAAGGGACTAATCGCCACAGTGGACCTACACTTTGCTTGGAAAGAAGAGCGCTTTTGCCCTTGCGTGACTTTTTTGATTGAAGTACTCACAAAATTTTTTTGCAGGGTTGCAAAAAATTATGCAAAAAATTACTTTCTGCAAATAATAGTTTCTTGTATGACTTACCCATGTCCTGTTAATTAGTCAACAGAAGTTTATTTGTTACTAAATTGAAAACTGGATTAGACTTCTACATTTAGAGCACGTGTCTATTTTAATTCATTTCAATTTCTATTGAAGAGTGCTGGAGAAAGGTATGTGTGCATTTCATATAGAATAGGACTAATATTTTAGAGTGATTTATCACTTTAAGTGTTATCTTGTTGTGGATACATTGTACACTTGCGCAAATTGACATTAAGGGCAAATCTCAATAAGAAAGATAAGGTGGGAAAGTCATTACCCTTCCTTAACCCAAAAATCATCTCCAAGTGCACTCACAATCTCAAGCCTAACTAAAATTTGATAGACGTTGGCCCTAGGGGCATCTCGGACTCACTAAGAGATTAACCGAGGGTGAAAAATCTAAGAATCATACTCCTACGAAATTGGTGCCTAAGGAAAAGAGGATTAAGAGATTAAGCCTCGAAGACTCCGTGGTTTGGCGTAATTAAGGCCCGTGGCTCACGCCCGGATACCTTCCACCGAGTTTTGCCTCTGCTTGGCCAATTAGCTAGTAGGCTGATTTCAACAACAACCTCCCACGAATCGACCAGTTAGGAGTCGTCTAGGTCCAAGTACCCTAGACTAGGCTTGGTGATTGTTTTTCCTTCTTTTATTTGTTTTTTATTCTTTTCGATTACTTTGTTGTTTATACGTTGTTTGTGGTGTGCTGCATGCAAGAGTGGTTGAGAGATCCAGTAATTTCCAGATTGACCGAAGCACTTCTCTTCCACTGCATCCAGGACCAGTGATGACATCATTACAAGATAGATTTTACCCAATCAAAACTTCACTCCCATCTTGTATAAAACTTTCTGAAGCAAACGGTAATAATTTTGAGTTGAAACCCTAATTCATCAACACTCTCCCAAAATTTCACGGTTTAGAATTAGAGGACGCATACTTCTTTGTTAGGAAATTTGAAGAAATATGCCTCATGATGCATATTCTCCAGCTAGGAGACGATGCCATTAGGTTACGTTTTATTTCCTTTTTCCTAAAGGATTTAGCTAAAAAATGGTTGTATAGCTTGGTTGTAGACTCACTCACAACGTGGGACGTTTTGTCAAGACTTTCTTGAAAAAATTTTGCCCAATCCACAAGACTACCCTTATCAGAAAGAACATCATGCAGTTTAGGTAAGAGCAGAGTGAACCATTCTGGAGATACTTTGAGCGATTCAAAGATCTCCTAGCCCAGTGCCCTCATCATGGTGTAGAGAAATAGCGACAGTGCTAGATTCTTTATAATGGCTTGGATTATCAAACAAAAACCTTGTTAGAAATCATGTGTCAGGGGGGATTCTTGCAAAAGGATGAAAATGAAGGTTGGGACCTATTTGAAGATCTAACTGAGAAAACCCTCCAATGGAAGCCAACATTTGAGAAGCCAAGGAATTCACACTTTATAGCTTCTAAAGGAGGGCTCCTATCCTTAGAATCATCCATAGCTGATGAAGCTAAGATTGTCACTCTGATGAGAAGAATAGAAGATCTAAAGCAAAAGAGCTAAGCAAGGTCAACCAAATCAACCCACCACAGATCCACAGTCCGGGTTGTTCATATTGTCAGGCACCAAATCATATGTTTTCGAAGAGTGTCCAATTTTTCGAGCTCATCAAGTACCATCGGAACATATGAATGTAACCTACTCAAGGCCACAACATAATCCTTACTTGCAGACTTACAATCCTGGTTGGAGAAATCACCCAAATTTCTCTTGGGGCCCGAACAATTCTCCCAGGCCCAATTTCCCCAACAATCTTCACCATCCCAATCATCATGCAAACTTTCTCAGTCAAGCTTCATCTTCTTCTTTCCAAAACTCACCAACAAAGAAGAAACTCAGTGATTTGGAGAAGAGTATGAAGGCATTCCTGAAGTCCCAAACCGCCTTCATGCAAAACCAAGGACAGATGTTGAACAATCATACACAAGCCATATCTAGATTGGAAATTCAGATGAGTCAATTAGCAAGTTCTCTAAGTGAAAGACTAAAGGGTACTTTACATGTCAACCGCTAGTCAACCCTAAGAATTCCAGTCAATTTTATGAAGTTCAAGATTTTCAAATCAACCAGTGTAATACTGTTCATACACTTAGGTCAGGAAAGAAGGTGAACAATCAGGTCTCTAAGCCAAAAAGTTCAATTCAAATTAATCCTAATCATGCCTCCACATCTGCTAGCTTATCTCAATCTGCTCCACAAACATCTGACAAGGACACAGCTACTGATTAAGTTCACAAGCCTATAGCACCATTTTCAAATAAGCATAGGAACAATAATAAGAACATGCACATGGAAAAGATACTCAAGATGTTCAATGAGATCAAGTTGAATGTGCCTCTTTTTGATGCAATCCAACAGGTTCCAATATATGGTAAATTCCTTAAGGATATGTGTACTAAGAAGAGAAAAACTAATGTGCCAAAGAAAGTATTCTTAGCAACCAACATAAGTGAACTTCTGTTTGGTCCTATTCTGGTCAAGTACAAAGATCTCGGATGTCCCACAATTTCTTACACCATAGGACAAAAAAAAATTAGCCGAGCACTTCTTGATCTGAGAGCAAGTGTCAACTTGCTATCTCTCAGTATACTAGCAACTTAGGTTAGGTGAGCTGCATCCAACTCGACTAACCATTCAGTTAGCCAATTGATCTGTAAAAGTTCTCAAAGGGGAAATCACAGATGTCCTTATTCGGGTCGGGGATTTCATCTACCCCGTTGACTTCATTGTGCTTGAGACCCAACTTGTGTCAAACCCAAGGTCTCAAACTCCAGTCAACTTAGGGCGCCCATTCCTTGCTACAGCCAATGCCATAATCAACTGTAGAAATGAGTCCATGCGATTGACCTTTGGAGACATGACAAAGGAGGTCAATATTTTCAACCTAGAAAAATAACCCAGGGATATGAACGATCAGACATTTGAGGTCAATTTCATTGAAAATTTGACAAGTGAGCATGAGGAGAGCATGAAGATAGATAGGGAGATCGAGTTTGATTTGGAGTCTGAGGATTTCAATCTAGACTAGATCGTTGATTTAGCAGTGGACTGGGCATCAAGCCTAAGTGTACCTAATCCCAAGACTAAAATTTCAATTCTCCTTTCCAATGAATCCACTCCTTCCTTAGAATTAAAAGCTTTGGTAGAACACTTCAAGTACGCCTACCTAAGCGGAAGAGAAACCCCGCCAGTCATCATAACATCCCATCTGACTGGAAAACAAGAGGAAAGCTTGATGTCAATTTTAAGGAAACATAGAAAAGCCATTGGATGGACAATGAATGACATTAAGGGGATAAGTCTAGCGATAGTACAACACAGAATTCATTTGAACGATGATGCGACTATTATGAGGGACCCACAACGTAGGCTTAACCCATTCCTGCAAGATACTGTGAAAACAAAAATTTTGAAACTATTAGACAATGGAATCATTTATCCTATTTCTGATAGCCAATGGGTTAGTCCAGTCTACGCTGTCTCTAAGAAAGCTGGATTCAAGGTAGTAGAAAATGAACACAAGGAGTTGGTACAAACAAGACTACCTACCAAGGTTCGTGTTTGTATTGACTATCGAAAATTGAATGCTGCTACCCGTAAAGACCAATTCCCGCTACCCTTCATCGATTAAATGCTAGAACGCTTGGCTGGACAAGAGTACTGCTGTTTTCTGGATGGGTACTCACGATACAATCAGATCCTCATTGCTGTAGAGGATCAGGAAAAGACCACGTTCACTTGCTCATTTAGAACCTTTACTTACCGATGCATGCCCTTTGAATTGTGGAACGCTCCCGCGATATTCTAACGGTGCATGCTTAGTCTTTTCTCCGATATGGCAGAACTTTTTTTAGAAATTTTTATGGATGATTTTTCCATCTTGCGAGATTCATTTGACCAGTGTCTTTATCACTTTGAGTTAGTTCTTCAAAGATGCAAGGAAAAGAACTTAACTCTAAATTGAAAAAATGTCACTTTGTGGTAAGACGAGGGATTGTCTTAGGCATGAGATCTCGAGGAGAGGGATTCAAGTTGACAAGGCTATGATAGAAGTAATCGCTAAGCTTCCACCATCCAAATGCGTTAAAGATATCCGATCTTCTTTAGGGCATGCTGGGTTCTACCGACGATTTATTAAGGATTTTAGCAAAATTGCTAGACCCTTAACCAATCTACTCGCAAAGGATGTGCCCTTTGATTTTGACGATAGATGTTTTAAATCATGGGAGAAGCTTAAGTAAGAACTTATATCTGTACCTATCATTTCCGCTCCTTACTGGACCCAACTATTTGAGATTATGTGTGATGCCTCAGATCTTGCCGTTGGCACTGTCCTAGGACAGCGCATGGATAATCAGCAACATGTGATCTACTATTCGAGTAGGACATTGAATGACGCTCAACAATGGAAAAGTTCCGCCTATACCTGCTAGGATCGAAATCACAGTCTTCATAGACCACTCCACATTAGGGCACCTAATGATGAAGAAGGACGCAAAAGCACGACTTATTCATTGGATCCTTCTATTACAAGAATTTGACTTTGACTTGGAGATTAGAGACAAAAAAAGTATGGAAAACATAGTGGCCGATCACTTATCGAGAATTTCCAACGCACCAACAGAGGAAGAACCGATCAACGAGGATTTCCCGGATGAACATATCCTAGCAATCTTTAAGGAACCCTGGTATGCTGACATCGTCAATTACCTTACCACGAGACAAGTACCTTCTGAATGGAGGAAGCAGGATAGATATCTTTTCTTCGCTGAGGTACCGTTCTTCTTTTGGGAAGAGTCATACCTTTTCAAGTAATGTCCTGACCAAATCATCAGACGGTGTGTACCAGAGAAAGAGCATAGGAGTGTATTAACCTTTTGCCTTAAACCTGCTTGCGGTGGACACTTTGGTCCCCGCAAAACCACCGAGAAGGTTTTACAAAGTGCTTTCTACTGGCCCACTTTATTCAAGGATTCCTTCAACTTTTGCAAGTCATGCGCGAATTACCAAATGACTGAGAAAATTACAAGGAGAGACATGATGCCCCTAAACCCTATTCTGGAGGTTGAAATTTTTATGTTTGGGGCATTGATTTTATGGGACCATTCCCAAGTTCATTCGGAAACTAGTACATCTTGGTTGCAGTGGACTATGTCTCAAAATAAGTAGAGGCAATACCTATTAGGACGAATGACAACAAGGTGGTTGTCAAATTTATGAAAGAAATATTTTCTCTCATTTCGGTAGCCCGCGTGATTGAGGTTCTACCTGCACACAGAAAACACAGAATCTCAGAACTACAAGAATAAAATGTGCAAGTTCTCAATACTACCGCAATAATAAGTGGCTATGCGGGTCGTGATCAACAAGGAGGGACTAGCGATGAAAGTTTTTTAGTAAGTTCTCTTTTATGCTACAAAGAATGGTTAAAATTATTCTTTTAGTTCTTAAAAAGAAAAGAGAAAAATGGAGTTAAAGTTAAGTTAAGAAGAAAGTGGTAGATAGAGAAGGTGAAGAAATTGAAGTGGATATGTACAAAGAAATGAAAAAGATTGAAAGAAATTTGGAAGATTGTAGTGTTTGTAATTTACACTAAAATTAAAAGAAAAAAAACTAAAACCTAAAAAAGTTACCTACCTCTTCGGCGCCTGCTTACCTTGACCCGTATCGACGATGTACCTTTACTTGAAGGCGAGCGAAGTATGACAAATAGACTCTTGGTCATTCCCGCATTACACTATGAATTGAAAGGGCAAGTTACACTACCATAGAAATGGATATCCATCATCATAAGCCATCAACAGCACTTGCAAGAGCAAGGCAACTTCGAAGCTATCGGTTTCATTTGGATCCATAAACACAGAAGAGGGAAGTAAACGAAAACAAGAGTAAAGAAGAAAAAGAAACTTCGATTTGATTCAAATAACAATGGAAGAAAAGATCACTTACACTGGTGTCACCTTCAGTACAAGCTTTCTCTTTA
This sequence comes from Agave tequilana, assembly GCA_038442645.1. Lineage (NCBI taxonomy): Eukaryota > Viridiplantae > Streptophyta > Magnoliopsida > Asparagales > Asparagaceae > Agave > Agave tequilana. The sequence goes on from JAVJIF010008797.1 coordinate 34,993, forward strand.
TCCTCCACGAAAGTATCCTCTCCTCTCAGTTACATAAAGAAAATAAAAATTACATAAAATAAAACTAAAAACCTAAGTTACAAACTACAGTATAGCCTAAATTCTACACTCTGCTTGGTCGTCTCCTTTTGCCTTTGAGATTGCAGGTATTTATAGGAAAAATGCAGAGAGTAAAAGAGTACAAAGATAGGGGGAGATGACTATTTCTGAATTTGAATCCTTCTTATCTCCAAATTTTATTTGATGTAGATATTTAGTTCTGATCTGCAACTTGTTGGCGTGTTGATTGCTGAATATAACATAACGAATGGCAGAATTAGAAATAGTGATCAACTTAAGTGTTGTAGCCCTTTGAATCTTCTTTTTGGATCATTTTGAATCATCAGATTTGAGATTCGGTAGCGAACGTTATGATTCAAATACTAAAATGTATCCATTCAGAATCTGAGTCAAAGTTGTTTCATCTCATCCGTTGATCTTCTCTATCCATTTATTCCTTTGGATTTGGACTCTATATTTGACGTTATCCTCGGTTTATATTTAGCTTTAACCACTTGATTCACCAAAAACTGAATTTAACCAACCGGATTTGGGATCATCCTCCTCTAACCAAATAGATCTAGTTAAATCTGAATTTAACTGATATTTATTTGATTTTATCCTCTTCTCCCCATGATTATCTTCTGCAAAATAGACATTTAAGATAAGGAATTTAGCAGATTTATTACATGATAAATGTTGAAATGTAATAAAGAACAATGCAATAAATTTGTGCAATTACACCCCACACCTATCTTTTGCTCGTCCTCGAGCAAAACAATTAAATTAAACCAAAGATTATTAGATCCCTTTCGTGGGTCACGTGATTGCACTGAGCATGTGCAACAAGCCGTTAAACCTCTAGGTTTCCCTAGAGGATGAGTTTTGTCTCGTGAGGGTTTTCAGTGGATTGCACCCACAAAATCCATAAAGAAAGAGAAAAATGTTACTATTTTGAAAACACTTTTTGAAAGAAAAATATTTGAAATATTATTGTAAGATTTAAGTAATCTATAAGTTATAGGAAAATCGAAATTTTCATTACTAAACTTAGTCTCTATTCAAAAATTTGTTATCAATCAAAGTGAGGAGTCAAATTGTACTTCCCATCTAGTCTATCACTTTACCCTAAGTCATATGAACCTTCGTGACCGTGAAATTTTGACTAAGGGTTCTTTAACTCTAACTTTTATGCCTTATTTATTTATATCTATATTTTTTATTTTATTTTTGGTGGTATTATTCCTAGTTTTATTATGCTTTCTAATCTGCCTATGTAACGAGTTTTTAATCGGTGACTCCCAAACTAAATGGTCTTAGGGCACCGGGTGAGAAAACACCCCAAGGATTTAAAGACTCGAGCAAACAAGGCCACAAAACTAAGGATTTTACTATATGAACCGCCTTTAGGCGTGAATACTTATGCTTTATAAGGCACAAATGCCCAGCTTAATCAGAAGATTTATATATATATATATATATATATATATATATATATATATATATATATATATATTCTTTTTTTTAAACTTATCTAATCATCTTTTGCATAAATACCAAGGCTTGCTTAGGCCAAAGCACCTAGCTAATCAATAATTAGATTTGTTTATTTTACATAAATATACATAAATTTTTTTTTATAAGGCATAAGAATTTTTATTTTTGAACCCTAAGTGTGTAAGTGTATAAAGTGCGCATATTTTATCAAGGCAAAGATCAAGACTAAATTACTTTGACAAATTATCTTCCTAACCCTAAAAATCAAACAAATAATCTTATTTTGACTAAGTATAAGAAATCCTAATTCTGATTCTCCTATTCCTTAAAATTGACTTAATTTCTTACAAAAAATATGTCAAAATATTGTTTCTATTTTCAAAATTTTTTTTAAAGTAAAGAAAATGTTAAAAAAAATTATTTTATTTTTTTAAAAAAAAGGAAAACCTAAGTTATGTTAGAACCTCCCCCACACCTATCTCATGCATTGTCCTCAATGTATGAATTAATGGATAGATGCATGAAAAAGAAAAAAGGGAAGGAAAATATTACCTTAAGGTGATGGTTCCGGTAGTGGTCTGATTGAGTCAAGCGTTGCTACCCAATCAAGATAATATGGTGGTTCACAGAATCTACCTTTATTGACCTCTTTTTTATTTACATATTTGAGTCCCCAATATGAATATAATCATGAAAGATCCTATCGTGAAACTTACTCCCTTTACACGACCAGTCTTGAAAAATCATCACGGAGTCATCATGGTCTATACCTATGTCCAACAAAAGAACATGATTTGGTGGAATGGTTGACTTGGACTCAAGAATGATAGGTTCAGGAACCAATACTAACTCGGAAAAATTAACTTTGGGTTCGAGAGCTAGTTTTGGTTCAAGCATTGAGACCAAGTTCAAGAATTGATATTCACATTCTTTTCCCATCAATGGAATGTGACTATCCAAAATTGGTGATTCAATTTCTAAATCTATGGGTATGGGAATAAATGTTGGCTCAGAAAATTGGTCCAAATTGGGTAAGAAAATCGGAGTCAACATAGATTCGAAAATGGAAACTGAATCACAAAGTTGGGGATCAGGTTCACATTCATGATCAAGTTCAATCTCATTAAAATGAAAACTTGTCAATTCGTCAATGGGTTGATATTGGGCAAGTTCAAGGCTTTGTGGTGAAAGTTCAAGGTTTTGTGGTGAAGCTGAATCTTGGTCAAAGTTTTCAAAATACCATGATTCTTGGTTTTCATCAATATGGTTAGAAGTATTGGGAATAGTCAAAGATTGAATAGGGAGAGTTTCCTTATTCCTACATATGTTCTCCAATCTACTAATTCTTGCTTCTATCATATCGAGTGGATCATTTTGGCATTGAATCATGATTTTCATACTCTTTTCTAAGTTAACATGTTCTCCTTGAAAAAATAGAGTAAGGATCTGTGACTTGAAAATTTTGACAGGATTTTGAGTCTTCTAAAATTTGAATTCGTCGCTCAAGCTCATCTAAGGCTTCCATCCTCTTCTCCCAGTCAATTGATTCTTCTAATGGTTGTTCGGGAGAAGGAGTATATGAAGCTGGATGTTGGTAGGGTAGTTGACAATATGACTCGGGGGAGTTGTATCCCCATTGACTCTGTGAAGAGCAGTGATGATTATTCCAGTCTTGTTCATAGTATTGGGACTGTGGCATGTAATGATTCAGATAAGACCAATCTAGCACACTAGGTTGGTAATATCCGAAAAGAGGTCGGGGTGTAATATGGATTACCATTAAAATTGGAAAATTATTGTTATAAGCCATATCACACAGGAAATGTCAAACACAAATAAAGAAAAACAAACAAATAAGCAAACAAATAAAAAGAAAGAAAAAAATTCTAAACTAAGTTAGGGTAGACCTTTGACCTAGACGACTCCTAACTGATTAGACTGTCCACAGGAGGTATAATGCAGACTTTGACCACAAGCTAATTAGCCAGATCAGGGTAAGATTGGTGGGAGGTATTCGCGCAAAAGCGACGGGCCTAATTAAGCCAAACCATCAGCCTTCGGGGTTTCGCCCCTTCAATCACTTTCCTTAAACACTGATTTGACAGGAATCAAATTCTAACACCTTTCCCCATTAGGATGATCTCCTAATTGAGTCCGAGATGTCCCTAGGGCCAACATCTACTCAGTTTTAGTTAGGCTTGGGTTAGTGAGTAAGGAGATTGTTTATGGGCTAAGGGAGGGTAATGACTTCCCCACCTTATCTTATTTATAGGACAAGTCCCTAAATCAATTTAGTGCAGTGTACAAGTATATAGAAAAAAGTAACACTCAAGCAATATTTCATACAAGAATGAACCTTATACTAAATGTTATGCACACATACCTTGGCTCCAACACTCTTCAACAGTAATGTAAAATGTAAACGAATTAGACACGTGCCTAAATGCAAGTCTAAACAGTTTTTAGCATTTAAAAACATCATTTAACTTTTGAGGTTAGAAAGTAAGTACAGTGAGCTACAGATTTTTAGCTTTGCAATTCAGCCAACCTGCAAAAAATACAGGTTAGTAGTTCACTCAGATTGCCACTGGAATGTAGCAAATCTGAGGGTTTCTGGGCTCTACTTTCTTGAGCAGAGTCCAGGGCCACTTATATATCCACTGCAGCAAAAATACCTTGTTAAATTGTACACCAAGAACAAAGAAGAAAGTTAACCAAAAATATAAATCTAAAGAAAGAATAACTTACAGTCCCTCCCCAGCAACGGCGCCAAAATTTGATTGAGGTTCTATCTGCACACAGAAAATACAGAATCTCAGAACTATAAGAATAAAATGTGCAAATTTTCAATACTACCGCAATAGCAAGTGGCTATGCGGGTCGTGATCCACAAGGAGGGACTAGCGATGGAAGCTTTTTAGTAAGTTCTCTTTTATGCTACAAAGAATGGTTAAAATTCTTCTTTATTTCTTAAAAAGAAAAGAAAAAAATGGAGTTAAAGTTAAGTTAGGAAGAAAGTGGTAGATAGAGAAGGTGAAGAAATGGAAGTAGATATGTACAAAAAAATGAAAAAGATTGAAAGAAATTTGGAAGATTGTAGTGTTGGTAATTTACACTAAAATTAAAAGAAAAGAAAACTAAAACCTAAAAAAGTTACTTACCTCTTTGGCGCCTGCTTACCTTTGACCCGTATTGACGATGTACCTTTGCATGAAGGCGAGCGAAGTATGACAAATAGGATCTTGGTCATTCCCGTATTACACTATGAATTGAAGGGGTAAGTTACACTACCATAGAAATGGATATCCATCACAATAAGTCATCAACGACACTTGCAAGGGCAAGGCAACTTCGAGGCTATCGGTTTCATTTGGATCCACAAACACAGAAGAGGGAAGTAAACGAAAACAAGAGTAAAGAAGAAAAAGAAACTTCGACTTGATTCAAATAACAATGAAAGAAAAGATCACTTACACCGGTGTCACCTTCAGTACAAGCTTGCTCTCATTCCTCCATGAAAGTATCCTCTCCTCTAAGTTACATAAAAAAAATAAAAATTACATAAAAGAAAACTAAAAACCTAAGTTACAAACTACAGTATAGCCTAAATTCTACTCGCTGCTTGGTCGTCTCCTTTTGCCTTTGAGATTGCAGGTATTTATAGGAGAAATGCAGAGGGTAGAGGAGTACAAAGATAGGGGGAGATGACTATTTCTGAATTTGAATCCTCCTTATCTTCAAACTTGATTTGATGTGGATATTCAGTTCTGATCTGCAACTTGTTGGCGTGTTGATTGCTATAACATAACAAATGGCAGAATCAGAAATAGTGATCAACTTAAGAGTTGTAGCCCTTTGCGTCTTCGTTTTGAATCATTTTGAATCATCAGATTTGAGATTCAGTAGCGAAAGTTATAATTCAAATACTAAAATATATCCAGTTAGAATCCGAGTGAAAATTGCTTTATCTCATCCGTTGATCTTTTCTCTATCCATTTATTCCTTTAGATTTGAACCTATATTTGACGTTATCATCGGTTGATCTTTAGCTTTAACCACTTGATTCACTAAAAACTGAATTTAACCAACTGGATTTGGGATCATCCCCTCTAACCAAATAGATCTAGTTAAATATGAATTTAACTGATATTTATTTGATTTTATCCTCTTTCTCCCCATGATTATCTTCTGCAAAATAGATATTTAAGATAAGAAATTTAGCAGATTTATTACATGATAAATGTGAAAATGTAATAAAGAACAATGCAATAAATGTGTGCAATCACCGCGCACTATCGTCAGTCATAATGGGACTCATTTCTGCAACAGGGCTTTTGAAGCCCTGATGCGTAAATACTCTATCACTCATAAATTATCCACAGCGTATCATCCCCATATCAATGGGCAAGTAAAAGTAACTAACAGATAAATTAAGCTCCTCTTGGAGAAAACCGTCGGACAGAATAGAAAGGAGTGGTCCACCAAGCAGATAGATGCACTATGGGCTTATCGAACTGCTTTCAAAACTGTCCTTGGTATGTCTCCATACCGAGTGGTATTTGGGAAGGCCTGTCACTTGCCAGTGGAATTAGAACACCGTGTTTTGTGGGCCATCAAACAATTGAATTTTGATTTAAACAAAACCGATAAACTGAGAAAGCTGCAAATTTCAGAGTTGAAGGAGATATGAAATTAAGCATATGAGAACGCAAAATAACAAAGAGTAGGACTAAGTTCTTTCATGACCAATGCATATACAGAAAGAATTTTGTCCATGAACAAAAAGTTCTACTCTACAATTCACGGCTTCACATCTTCACGAGGAAGCTCAAGACTCGTTGGTCCGGGCCCTTCATTGTGCGCACCGTCTTTCCACACAGTGTTGTGGTAATTTTCGATACGAAGAGTGGTGAAAAATTCAAGGTAAATGGACAAAGACTGAAGCCATTCCTAGCCACTGAACTATAGTCACAAGCTGAACATGTCATGGGTCTTCTAGACCCATCTTACAAGTGACTATATCCCACCACGAACCAAAAAAAAGAGAAAAAAAAGAAAAAAAAAGAAAAAATTGTGTAAATAAATAAAAATTAGGAATTCTTTATACATTATCATAATTCTTTGTATCTTTCCTTACACCTGCATTTGCATTCACATATCATTCATTGAGGATGATGCATTAGATAAGTGTGGGGGAGGAGTACTAACATAGGATTTTAGTATTTCTTTTTCTACCTTTTTCTACAAAAAAATGAAAAAAATATATAAAAAACCAAGGATTTCTTTGTTCTTTTCTTCTTCATCCTTAAAAAAAAATTCTTAAGTAGTAGAGAATTTTTGATAGTCTTTTGTAAAAATGCAAAACAGTTATAAGGTTAAGGCAATCCAAATTAAAAAATTCTTTACTTTAGTCTAAATAAAATTTTTTTGGTTGGATTGATAGTTTAGAAAGAAATAGGAAAATAACTCATCTCTTTACTTTTTGCCTTAGTAAATATGCATTTGCTACACACAGACTCTAGAAATTTATAGACAAAGACTTAAAGTGGCATACAAAACAAAAAAAATAAAAAAATAAAATGAATGAAAAAAATGTATATATATAGTTATAAACCCGATTAAGTTGAATAATTGTGCCTCATGAAGCATGATTATCTATACCTAAAGGAAATAAACCTTAGTTTTGTTGCCTAGTTTACTTGAGTATTTAACTTTAGGGGTGTTTTCTCATCTGGTGCCCTAAGACCGCCTAGTTTGGCAGTCATCGGTTAAAAACTCGCTACACAAGTAAATTAGAAAGTGTAAGAAAATTAAAGATAAAAATTGTACATAAATAAATACTCACAAATTTTGTGGCATAAGAGTTTGAGTTGAAAATTTTTAAGTAAATCATAACTTCACACAATGCATATTATTTAAGGCAAAATAAAAGAATGAGTTTGAAGTACAAAATTCCTCTGAAACTTAAATAAAAATCATATTCTTGCATGAAGACCAAAGTATAGGAAGAACTAATAAGGGTTAGGCCTAATGCTTATAATTATTTAGTTATTTTTATTAAACAAATTAAAAAGCCTTTTTCTACTTTAAGAAAAACTTTCAAAAAAACAACTAACACTTTCATTCTTTTCTTAGATTTTGTGGGTGCAATCTACTGAAAACCCTCAGGAGATTTAACTCCTCTTCTAAGGGAAACTTAGAGGTTTAACGGCTTGTTGCACATGCTCAGTGCAATCATGTCTCCTGCGAAAGTGGTGTAATAAAGTGCAATCGCGTCTCCTGCGAAAGTGGTAATAAACTTTTTAGTTTAGCTTTCTAGCTCCTTTTGTTTGGCTCAGGGACGAGCAAAAGATAAGTGAGGGGTGTGATTTTATATTTGCATATTTTTCATCGCATTTTCACATTTATCTTAATAAATTCTTTAATGGGTTCTTCTCCTTGTTTCTAGGTTCATGGCTTGAAGAAAAGAAGAGGCCCAAAACTCTAACATATTTGAGGATTTTTTAGAGCCAAGAAGAAGCTCACACTTGAAGCCCAGATCTGCTAAACTTGAGAGCAGAAGTCAACACAATAAATGCACCTATGGATGGCCATCTCCTGGGCCAGTCTGCACGCTCTGGAGCTGGCGAACTAGCGCTAAAATGGTCGTGTTATTGGCCGTGAAACGTAGCCCAGGCTGCGTTAACGCGGTCATCCTGGCACCAGAGAGCCAGTGCCAGAGGCCAGGGCTCTCATTCCTCATCCCATTCTTCCTGTGGCTATAAATTCCTCCCTGGACTTTCAGAGAGGGAGATATCCAGAGAATAAGAGAAGTTATACTAGTTTGTTATTGTATTTTCCTTTGTTTTCTTGTATTCTCTCTTTATTTCTTGTATTAGATTAGCCACTAGAATGGGAGAGAGAGTGAAGCTTGTATCTTGAAGGTGACAATTAAATACAAGTGAAGTTTTTCTTTTACCACATTGTTCTTTGTGTTTTTACCTTACTTTTACTTGCACTAGCTTAGTATGTTTTCTCTCCCTTTATCTTCTCTTTTGTTTTCATTTACCATGTCTAACTAACTTCTTTATAGCATGGCTAGCTAACTGCTAACCCACTAATCTCTAGTAACTTGCTTCAACAACCTAAATAAATCAATAAGTGCCAAACAAGCCTTGTGCAAATAAGAGTTATGATATCTTACGAGGAGGGTTTTAACTCTAACTTACTAACAAGTAGACTCACTTTCTTATTTCATACTTGTTTTCCATTGAAAATTGATCGGGGAAAAACTTACAAAAAGAAGAGTTGAGGAGCGAAATTAAAAGTAATTAAAGGGAAATTACAGGTAGATCTCCTCTGAGATTTCTGGGAAAGTATGCCGGTAGGAATCTGATCAGTGCGCGATCACTTTATCCCATTGATAATGCAATCGATCAGACAGTCAAGCTGCCTCCTAATAGGATTTCCTTCTCGCTTGGTTGTGGAAATCGAGGATTTGGAAGCAGGAGAACAAGAGAATACTTTCGCTAAGAATCTCTTTTTGCATTTTTTCAGCCAATCTCCTCTCTCTAGCCAGCCCTCCTTGGCTCAGCAGGGGACTATTTGTAGCGAAAATGGGGTGTAACGGCCATCTTGAATTCAGCAAAGCAGAATCAGTCTTTAGCTTCGCGCGAGGCTAGAAATGACCTTGCGGCGAAGTTACTTGCGAGCTTCCGGCGAAGCTAGAGAGTTCGTGCAAACTCCTCCCCGCCGTCGTGGCTTAATTGTCTCCACTTAATATGGGACGAAGTGGGCGGGTGTAACTACCCACTTAAAGTGGCATTAACCCCACTAAACTAATGGTGTTCACCCACTAACCCCACGTGGGATTTTGAAACAGTCAATTGATGACCTGGTAAAGCTCGTTGCAGAGCTAAATCATGCGAAGCTAAGACTAAGCTCATAGCTTCAGGTGAAGTTATCTTTGTAGCCTCATGCGAAGCTAAGACTTAGCTCATAGCTTCAGGCAAAGTTATCTTTGTTGCCTCGTGCGAAGCTAAGACTTAGCTCATAGCTGCAGGTGAAATTATCTTCAAAGCCTCGTGCGAAGCTAAGACTCGGCCCATGGCGGAGCTGAACCATCTCTTCCTTCCAGCGAAGTTAGGGATAAAGTTTTTAGTGCGAAGCTCTTGGATCAGCCTCTGGCGGGCTAAATGGGAAACTTCGTGCGAAGCTTATGGCTTCGGACTTTTAGCGATCCTCGATTAGATCTGGCTTCATAGACTTGCTTTGGCTTCTCTTCAAAGACAACTTTAGTCTATTGTCTGCTTCACTGGATCAATAGATCCTAAGTTGCTACCTTGTCCCTAGTCATCAGCTTGTCTATGACTTATCTTTTGTAAATGTGGATAAGTTAGACATCGTTCAGACCGGTTTAAGAGAAAGTTGAGAGTTTTGTCCTTTTAGAGTGTCAACATGACCCCCTTCAAAGTTTTTCATGAATGTGAAATTGATTGGTGCACATTCTGAAACACTTTGAATTTGAAACCTGATATCTGTATTGCTGAACTTAAATATCGTACAGATTGTGTACACAAACTCTTCACATAGCTAAGGACAAGTTCTTGGCGAAGCTAAGGAATAAGCTCTTCAATGGGGCTACAACATGAGCTTTCAGTGGAGCTACAACATGAGCTTTCAGTGGAGTAAAGCTCTCAACGGAGTTAACATCCGCTTTCAGCGAAGTTAACCACATGCCGCGCGAAGTCAACAATGAGCTCACAGCAGAGCTACAGGCGAAGTGTAAGTTCGCATGTAGGCGAAGCTAGATGCTTTCGCTGTGGGCGGTTTTTGAAATTAGAACCATCGTTTCAAATTTAAATTTGAAACGACAACTTGTACTCCTTTTTAGGAGGCGAAGCTATAGGCACGCGCAGCGCTGGAGGCGCGAAGTTACAGGCGCATGAAGCGCTTATAAAATCCAACTCTGGCTTTTCTCAGAGAGTCATCATCTCTCTGGAGACTTCAAGTTTTGTTCTCAGAGAAAAAATTTCTCTTCCTCATCTTCTTCTTAAAACTCTTTTATAGCTTACTCCATGCTCTAATGGCCCCCAAGCAGCGTCCTGGGAAGGAGGCGACGACCTCTGCCACAACTCTGTCGTCTCCACCTCCGGCGGTCGGACACCCCATTGCGGGTAGGGAAATCTTCCCTTTTCAAAGATTTTCATCTCTTTTTGAAGCTGTATTTTGGCTATTTCATGATGAATTCCCCGTGATTCACCATGATCTTAGTGATCTCAAGAAGTTTATCTCCCTTATTTCTTGATTTTTTTGTATTTTAGGGAATTTTTAATTCCCTTTTAATTTCACGAATAGAAACTAAACAGTTTCTTTCTTTCATGCTTCGCCGCAAAGCTAGCCCTTTGGGCTTTTTGCATTATGTCAAGTGACAGGGTGCGAAGCTAGCTTCAAAAGCGTAGCTGGAAAGAGGACTTTAAAGTCCTTTGAATAATTTTAGGCACAAGTTCTTTCCAGCGAAGCTAGCCCTTTGGGCCTTTTGCATTCTGTCAAGTGACAGAATGCGAAGCTAAGCTTCTGAGCGAAGCTAACACTTCATAACTTGTTGCACTTCTGCCTTTGTGCAGAGTGCGAAGTTAAGTTTCAGAGCAAAGCTAACGCCTGGCTAATTCGCTTGGAAAGAAAGACTATGCCTTTGGCAATTTGTTTTCTTCTGTGCTCTGCCTTTTTGCAGAGTGCGAAGTTAAACTTCAGTACGAAGTTAAGCTTTAGTGCGAAGCTACTGTTAGGCTAGGTTAGCTTCGCTTTGGAAGCGAAACTATGCCTTAGCATTTTTTTGCTTTCTCGTTTTCTTTTTAACTTTGAGCTAATATATTTTCTCCTTTTTGTTTTGCAGTGCACTATACTCCTGGGCCATTGAACAGCCTCTTCGGGTCGCCTAGGGGACTGGATGTAAATATCAATCTACAATTTCAAGGACAAGCTTCGTTGTTTAGTGAACGGAGCACTCCTGGCCGTGGCCCTGATCAACACTGGCGATCAACGCACAATGAGGAGTATTTTGACTACTGCTCCTCTAGAGGACTGTGACCGGAAGATTTATCGGAAGTCCGGCTTAATGTTTGGAGATGCAGTGCTTGACACAGATCATCAACTGCTGGCTGGGGAAGGGCAGTGGGTCTTTAATTTAACCGGTGAGAAGTACTACCTCCCGTCCAGCAAGCATCATTTCCCACTATCCTTCTTCCAATGTGTAACGAGACCTCGGAAGATGAAATGGCAAGTGACCTGGACCACCGACTCAATCCATGTGGGTATTTTGACAGCTGCTTCTCCCGGTTATGTAAGGTCAGGTCCTCGATTCATACTGGGTCTTCACCCTGGGAATGTCCTACAAGACATCCCGGTGGGGAAAAATCCAGCTATGGCTCAGACCTTTAGAAATCAGTTCTTCAGAGTCAACGACAACTACCCGACAACTGACTTCAGGACCCCAGGTTGGGTTCATCCTCCCAAGGCCTGGTGGAGAGACTTGACTATGTATGTCTTGGCCCATTTTGAGGAGGATTTGGAGAGACTGGGACTCTGTGAGGCTGTCAGAGCTACCTGTTATGGCATTCAGATGAGCGTAGCGAACTTCTACGCTACCTTCGAATTGTACTGCCCAGCTACAAGGACTTTCTTCACCCCTATAGGCGAATTGGGCATGGCTTTGCATGAGATATGAGAAGTCTCTACTTTGCCAATAGGATCTCTCCCTTATGAAGAATACTTCCCATGTGAGGCGGAATTGGCGCTTATGGAGAAGCAGGAGCCCGCCCTATTCGAGACCTATCGAGAGCTGATGTGCCACTTATACATCTTCTCGGACATGCATGGCAATCATAAGGGAGCCTCGAGCAGTTCGAAGAGTTGGGGGGGATTATCTGTTCCCTAATCTGGAGAATGGCCTTGAAGAGGCTCAATGTGGGGTTGCGGACGAGGATATCTTCCGAAGGATGAAGGAGCATGCCCAAGGAGACATTGTTCTGAAGAAAGACGATGGCATTTATGAGAAGGGCGACATTCTTAGGAGCTTCCATCGTCAGACCTGCCAACCAATGTCCCGAAAAGCGCTTTTGGCCGGGTTTTTATCAGTCTGGCTGAAGAGATATGTGGTGCCATCTCCCTCTAACGATGTTGTCCTTCCCACTATCCTATTTCTGGTCGTTCATCTAGTACACGGCCGTTCTCTAAGACTTCTTCTAGCAATAGTGTGCTGTATTCAAAGGGGTCTTCGTGCATTGACGGAGGCTTTCTACAGACCACCGACGAAAAAAGGGGGAAGGCACTATCTTACCCTGCGACGGACCGAACCCCAGGATCAGATTGCCATATACTTACCTATAGCATGGTTCGCTCTTCACTGTCCGGCTATTATTCAAGCTGGGGAAGAGCCTCCAGAGGGTGTTCGGGTGGCGCATCTTCGCCAGTTTGAAGGATCTCCATGGTCACGGATCTACGTGGCCGCGGTCCGCAAACTGTTGTGCCGGTATGACGTATATAGTCTCTTCCGATGTTTCTCCTACATCCGCGATGCAGGATATGACAAGGAGTTCAAGGATGTCAGGGACGGTAGGACGTCGTTGAGCCGGGGAGTTTTCGAATGACTGGTTAGCATCCGGCCTTCTCACTTGGTATACAGGAGCGGAGATACCTGTTATTTGGAGCCATACGTCCCCAGCCGGTTTGATTGCCAGTTCGGATATGACCAACTCTACGTTGGCAATCTGAACACTAACCTGGCCTTCATGGGGAGCCTGATTGACGGTGCTCGCGCTTGGCGGTACTTCATTGCCGGTTGTACCGAAGCACGACTGTGCATGCCGTTGAGGACCCCAAACCTATTGATGACTTTGGGGGTCTGCCAATGGTACAGAATTTTGAGCTCCGCGCTAACTAGATTTTCTATCAACTCCTTTGGCTTGAAGTGGATCGCCCAGCGGCTGAAGTAGAAAGTCACTGCGAAGGGAAAGGACAAAAGAGTCTGGGTGCCAGGATTCTGGAGTTTATCGCCATCGCCGACAGTGAAGCTTCGGACGCCGAAAGCCCTCGCTTTGCAGGTGCTGAGGTTCCAACAGATGCTCCAGGTAGTGTAGGCACGACCCCTATGGAGGAGGTGGAAGTCGAGGAGGAAGAAGAGAAAGATCCTGATGTTCACTTCAAACGGAAGCGAAAGGGTGAACCTCGCAGAAAGAGGGTGGTGAAGAAGCCCTGTCGCCACACTCCTACTGTTATTGCAGAGAGTGAATCGGCTGCAGTTGCCCCTCCTCCTGCCCCTTTAGTTATCAAACTATCAGCGCAGAAATAGGCAACTGACAAAGCTGTTCCTAGCTTGGATAAGACCAGTTCCATTTTTGCAACACATATATATATACATATACATATGTATATTTTTATTTTTATTTATTATTTTCTCTTCTCTCATGCAGCTAACTTGTTTAACTTGTGATTCAGGAACCGAAACCGCAGGAGAACAGGGGGATTATTATGATCCCTTGTTCACCTACTGGGAGGGCGACGAGGCCAGCTACTTCCTCATTTCTGAAGATTCTGAGGGTGACGCGACTAATGTCGATCCTTCTAGTGTTGGTGCTTCGAAAGAGAGCCCAATGGCTTCAAGTTCCAAAGGATGGGTTACAGAGCCCTTGGCGAGCGAAAGTGAGCCAGACGTTCTGGATATGGAAGCCATCAGGACAGATGAAATTCTTCCTGAGGTCGCTTCTGGAGCTTCTCCCGCTACTGCCAAGGTTTCTTCTATGGAGCCTGCTGGAGTTAACGTTGCCATTGAGGGAGTCCTGGGGGACACTGTTGCTGAGGCGGTTGAGGCTGTGTCTCTTATGATCTCATCACCTCTTGGTAATACCTTAGCCATTTGTAAGCAATCTTTTATTGATATTATTATACCTTATTTTAATAAAGTACTCTTGCAGGTATTCTGCTTTTGGGTGCATCAACTTCGAGGGAACTAACGAGTCTTCCCAGAAAATTTAGGGAAGAGACAAATACTTCAGCTACTGTGGATGTAACGGAGTTTGACGTCTTGTACCGCAACCTGCCTTCTTACCAGCCTGAGCCTACCAGTGACTCTAAAGTGGCCGAGGAGATGATGGTTGTGGAACCAATCACACTCCCTGTTGAGCCAGTTGGTGAGATGACAGTGATTTCTCTAACGCTGCCAGTCTTGGCAACTACTGGACTAAGGGTAATCACCAGCCCTACATCTCCGACGCTGGTTGTCGAGCCAGTTCTTCCTGAAATAGTTACCAGCCCTACTTCTATCGTGGCTGGTGTATTAGTTTCAATGAAGACTCCTCCCCAATCACCGACGATTCCTCGTCTTTCTCCAGCCAGTTCTTCTACCATTTCCTCCACCATTATGACAGTGAAACCAGTGGAAGTTTTGTCTTCTGGGACTACTCGCTCACCAGGAGTAATTGAAGCTGAGAAAGAATTTGTGGCTGAGATGGTTGACAGGTTCTACAAGAGTCTAAAGCGATCTATTGCTTTGATCTTGAAGGGCTCGACCATCTCATTTTCAACTCTAAAGGTGGTCCTCTCTCAAAATATTGAGAGCATTCGAGACTTCGGAGGGGATGACCAAGCTACCGTATTAGAGCTTCTGGTAGAGTAGTTTGAGAAGGACGTGGGTGAGTGGCGCCTCCTCAGCAGTTCAGACTTGGATTCTTCAGTTGATGAAGAGCTTGAGCGCCTCGTCGCTCAAATGCGAGAGGCTCACTTTGCAGCACAGGAAATAGCCAAGGCGGTACCTTCAGGTTTGAAATCTTTAGAAACAAGGAAAGTAGAAATCGGAGATGCCATTGATGCTTCCAATAGCGCTCTTCTTGATGCTGAGGATAAGATTGAGAAGGCCAAAGAGATGATCAAGAGGGCCAATCTTCTCCTGTCCAAGGCTGAACTGGTGCGTCTTGAGGAGATCACTCGGCTGGAGCAGGTCAAAGCCCAAAGGATGAAGTCTTACAGCAGGAGATAGCACAAAGGGCAATTTTGACCGAAATTAAGGCTCGTTTGTCCCAGACAGCAAACTTTAATGAAGCTAAGTTGAGATCGCGGGCATTTATTAGAGCTGCTGAAAAGAGGAAGAACAAGTTGGCCACCCTCGAAGAACGGATCAAGTCCTACAAAGCACCATTGTAACTTGTAATCCATGTATCCCCCTTTTTCTTCTTTTTGAATCAATAAAAATAAAATTTTATTTGACTCTTCTGTTGTATTTCCTGCTTGTTTTGTCTTCTGAGTTTGCAATAATTTCAAGTTATATTATAACTCTCAAAAGAAAGGAGATAATGGTATAGTCTTCCAACTTATACCATAAGAATATTAACTAATCTATTCAGAGCTCGACATGACAGAATTAGTTATTTGATAAATTATCACCAATAAATTTGAGAAATGGCTCAATTCAAATCTTGTTGGGATAAAAATGGGACAAAGTGAACTTGACGATCTTACTGTTCAGAGGTAAATATTAACGTAACAGATTAAAAACGATCAGATTTATGAATTGGTTATGATGATTAGACACCACAACCACGTGATAGTTTCTACTGAACTAGAAAAATGAAGTCTAGAATTTGTCAGTTAAAGATGACAAACTAGATATGATTGGTCGAAATTTTGCGATTCAGAGGTGATGATCTGGACATGATGACAAAATGGAGGTGAATCTGACTTTAGGGACCCGTCTATTCAGAGGTGATAAACTGAACATGATAGATTAAGACACTAAATTTCAAATTCGCTACTAAAGATAGTCGTATTAATTTGGCAGCTAGTCCACAAGGGACTACAAAGGTAGATTGAATCTGGGCTCCTGTTGGTTCAGAGGTGGTTGACTGGACATGACCAACTAAGGGATCTCAAGCTTGCAATCTACTGTTCAGAGGTTTATTATTAACATGACAGTAAGAACTCCCGGTCTTGATAGAGAAAAGAAGAACAAAGTTATGGACTCATCTGTTCAAAGGTGGTTGACTGGACATGACAGTTAGAGTATCCTAAAGGGAGAGATCTCGGCATTTGTCGGTTCAGAGGTAATATGGACAAAACCGTTTGGAAGTGGCTAGACTCAGAGTCCTGCCGTTCAGAGGTAGCGAACTGGACATAACGACAAAGGGATAACCCCTATGGACTAGAAGATGAGACTTGGTTATCTTGTCTGTTCAAGGTATCATAGAACCGTTCAGAGGTGGTGAACCAGACGTGACGGTAAAAATAAAGAATTCCATTAGGAAAATAGGATTTGATCACAAATTCTGTGGAGAAATTGGTATTTTCTTCGGATATAATTTGGAAGAAATTGTCAGAGGTATATTATTAACGTGACAACCAAGAGAGTCCACTGGGGACTTGAAAGGGAAATAGTAGACTTTGAGGAAAATCTATCAAAAACTTGCTGGGGAATTAGCAACTGAATTCCCAAAAGAGATTCTATGTCAGAGGTAATTGTTAACGTAACAAAAAGAGCTCCGTGGGGATTTAGAAGGGAATTTGTAAAGCAGCCTGTCAGAGGTGTTTGAACATAACAGCAATTTAAATGCACCTATCATTCTATGAAGAGAATGGCAGGTTGAGTTTTGATCTGTTTGGGATATTGATTTTATCCGCGGAATATGTTAGAGTCTTATTACCAAAGGTTTAATGTTAACATGATAGGTTTGACTCGTGATTCATTTTGCAAGGGAAATGAATATTATTTTTTGTGGTCCTACTATTCCATGGATGGGAATTGGTAAGTGATTTTGGAGAGGAATCAAATGGGATCAGGTCCCTTAGGATTTTCAGCAAACCCTCAGTTGTCAACGGGTTTGATATGCCTTTACCAACTACCGTTTGAGTTGGGCTAGTCATGCTATTCCCCTCAGCATGATGAGTTGTCGAGGACTTAGACTTAAGAGCCAACGTTTTGCTCTATCCTTAGCCGTTGAGGCGTTGGATTATTTTGTTACTTTAAGTAACGTAATGTATCTACTGGGTTTTCACTCCGTAGATGAGCTGGGGATTAAAGGAGTGGATACGAATTCCGTGAGAACTTTGTCTAGAGATTAACTCCTCGTGGAGTCCCCGTCGATCCTTATTTTGTTTCCATGTTTTAAGATGAACATGGACAGAGTGGAAAGGTTCTGCAAAAGGATGCGTCACGAACCTTATTCAATGAGTTTGACTTGATAAGCCATCAGATAAACTCATTTGATCTTCCATTCGATCAGTTACCACATTTTGATATTATAACACCCCCGCTCCCGGAATACGTACTTATCTGCGTATTCAGTTTTTCGATCGTATTTTTTTGATTTACTTCTTGTATTTGTTTTTGTTTTATGATTATTTATGTGGTCATTTTGTATTGGATCCGGGTGCGTGGACTTGGAGTCAGCCCTGAACTGGCCGGGGACCCGATCCTAGTATACTATTTGATTTAGTCTTTTCGATAGTCCAAATTGACTGATTTCAGTTTTAAACACTGTTTTTCAATATTTTAGATTTTTCATGATTTTTCAGATTTTTCTGAAATATTTTCATAAAAACCCTAAAATCGGGATTAATCGGTACCGCTGGTTTATTCCTGGATTTTTAATTTACAAATGAAGTCAAATTATGAGAAACCGCTTTCATATATTTTCTTGGAATAATATTTTCTATCTTAATATATTTTTTGGAAATTTTCAGAATTTAACAGATTTTCGCCAAATTTGGTGTCGACCGATATTGGCGGCCGATTCCAGGATTTTTAATTTAAAAATTATAAATAATTTCTTGAAATGGATGATTCTTAGAATAATATTCCTGATTTTTGAGAATTTTTCCGGGTCGTTCCGAGATACTTGATTTTCGGACGATTCCGTTATTTTTTCGAAAGTTTTCCGCATCCGCAACCGAATTCGGGGAATCTGCCACTCTAATTATTTTCACTTTTTCTTCCAATCAAATATCTTCCTTTTTTCCTTTTTCTTTTTCTTTTCCTTTTTCTTTCCTTCCTTTTCCTTCCACCATATTCTACAACATTCTCCATTCTTCCATTACCTTCTACACCTTTTCACCAAAATATCTCCTCCAAAATATCCCAGACCACTCAAACCCCTCTCCCATCACTATGGCCGGCCAAAAGCCACCTCACCCTCTTCATTTTACAAAAAAAACCCCTCCCTAAATCCTTTTTCATCTCCTTCAAATTCAATACCAAATACAAAACCCTTTTCTCCTTCTTCCCTTTTTATTTCTCCTTCAAAACCTTAACCACCACCAACTCCTCCTTCATCTCCACCACAACCACCACAATCATAACTTCTCCAACTCCCTACCATTATTTTTTTCCTCCTCCATCTCCATTTAAACCACCACAAACTCCAAAAACTCTACCAAAATCTCAAACATCCCCTTTACCTTCTCCAAAAATACCACCACCACTAAAACCCTCCACAAAACCACTACTCCACCACCTATACCTAGGCCAGTCACCCTCGTTGGCTAGGGGCCGAGCCCCTCTTCTCCGACAACACCTTCGGTAACCACTCGGACGACCTTTTTGGCGACTATTCCGACGACTTCACCACCTTTAACAAACTCCATCACCATCACTACGAAACTTCCGTCTTCACCACCATCTCCTTTTCGTTTCTTCTCCATCACCACCATCTCCACTCTTACCACCACAACACCACCTCCATCTCCACTACTTCAACCTCCAACATCACCTTCATCATCACCTCCTTCACTTTCTTTTTCATTACTCCATCAAAATCCATCTCCTTTACCAAATAACACCACCACCAAAGCCATCACCCTTCCCTTCCTCTCTCCCTCCTCCTCCTTGAGGCCTGCCACTTCCTAGGGCACCAAGGGGCGGCGCACCTCCCCTAGAGCCGGTAGCCACCCATGGGCCAAGCCCCCCTTTCCTTCGCTCGCTTTGTGTTTTTCCTCTCCCGGGAATTTGGACGCGCAAAGCTTCAAAAAGTGGCGTTTTAGGCGAGTGACTTTCCTCGCCAAAAATGGACTTGTATTGAAATTAGTATTATGTTGTATTTAGTATCAGTCTGCTGTGATTGTACGGGTGTGTGTTGTATTCTGTGGACATATCTTGACTCGAGCCGGACTTATACATTGTAATGCTTGTAATAGGATAAAACAACTCGTGCGGGCACCCGATACCGACTCTGAGTTTCTACCCACTCTCGAGATGGCTACCCAATGGTTCTAGGCCAGTACCCTTATTGGTTTCGTGGTAGCTACTGAGAGTGTACTTAAACCCCGAGCGTACTTTGGTCCCAGGCTCTCTACTCAGCCTTCAGGCCTCACTACTCCTCGGTAGAATAAATATTATCACAATATAGCTTGCTCGTGTGTTACCAACATTGCAGGTACTCTTGTAACGACTCTGGGATATGCCTACTCCTAGGCTAGCTACCCAATGGTTTAAGGCCTGTACCCTTATTGGTTTCGTGGTAGCTACCAAGAGTGCGCCTAAACTCCGAGCGTACTTTAGCCTCCGGGCTCCGCCTACTTCCTCGAAAGAGGAGTGCGCTTAGACCATCAGGTCTTTCAGCTCCGCCTGGTAGGCGTGCTTAGCGCTCAGCGCTTTACCACTAGATTCGTCTAGGCGAGATGCTACCGGATTTTCTACTTGCACTTCAAGCCGAGTCATCCCGGTAACCTCGCCTGGCGCTCTAGTGTTAAACATTGTTTGCTGTCCATACCTCCAGCTTGTTTAGCTCCGCTTGATTGTGCTCAGCTATTACTCTATCACTTGCCATGTACATACTTGTTATGATAACACTTTACATACTATTACTTGACACATACCTAACACCTGTCAGTATCACTTAACAACTGATGTGTTATCACCTGACATGCTACTATTCGACACCTGCTCCTGTTATGTTATCTCTTATCACCTTTCCCTTGTTATGACGTGACTTATCACCTGTCACCTACATGAACACTTGTCATTGGCATGTTAAAACCTGATACCTGTTATGATTAACTCTCTACTCATGATTATCACATTACGGGAATGTAGTACCTGATCTCTTGTTATGTACTCCCGTTATGCTTGTTATGAACTCCCGTTATGCTTGTTATGTACTCCTGTTATGACCAGTTATGTTCCTACTCATTCCTGTAATCTGATAATGATGTTTAATAAGCTATAAAAAGGATAACTTACACGGGGAATGGGAGGAAGTGATGGATGCCGGTATGATGCCTTACTTATAGTGGTGGAATACTAAAACCGACGATTCGTGTTAAAGGATTTCAGGCCCCAAGAAGATGCGTGTTAGGGGAATTTCAGGCCCCCAATGGCTGTGTCCTGGGCAGACGGGAACTACTATAAGTATGAGTTATCAGTTCTTCATCAGATTCGAATAACCAACCTCGACGTACTTATATATGGATGTATGTGTGTTGAGATGTACACCAGGACACATACCTAGATATATGGGTCGGATGAGTAATAATAAGATGCCAAGATAATAACTGGTTGTGTTGCTTTGCAAACTTGGTTGTGTCACTTATTTTGCCATAATTGCTTTTATCGGGTTTTACATCAGATCTCTGCTTACATTCTGCTTTGCCACTTGTGTTCTATTCCACTAGTTTCCTGCTCTTATCTTATCATGATACCACTTGCTATATATCTACTTGCTCCTGTAAGCCTGTGCCCACGACATGATTTTCTATGCATGTTTATGATTCGGTTTTATCGATACATGTGTGCTCATCCTTGCACGCCATCTGGTATTCGCATCACCACTTGCTGGGGAGTTCTGACTCCTCTAGATCCTCATGTCCAGGTCCTGGAGCTTGGAGCTAGGGGATTCTCTTGGTTGCTGATCTGAGAGGTGCAGCAGTAGCTTGGATCTCGAATAGACCGTCCAGAGCCCTATCCTTTTAGGCTCCCCTGTGTGTCTCTCGAATTTTCCTTCTGTTAACTCGTGAGCACCTTTTGTACAGTTCATTCTTGTATATCTCTTTATATTCTTGTATATGCGCCTGTCAATGATGTAATATTCTTATAATATTATTTCACCTCTGGTGATAACTTTGTAATTGTACTTAGATGTTGGAATGTATAATGCACAACGTGCTTCCGTACTCTGATACTTGCTTGTACTGATGTTTAGCGTATATACGTGAGGGTATTTCTGACCTGCGTATATACGTCGCAATAACGTCTCCGTACTCGCGGGATCGGGGCGTTACAGGATGGTATCAGAGCCTAAGCTCTCACACCTCAGTACGTCCAGACGGCAAATTAATGGTAAAGAAATTTGCAACTGGAATGCATGAGTCCTGGTTATATAATCCAACTACAAGTACAGAGTTATCTATTCTTTCTTGATCATCCTTCCTTTGATTCCTAATCCCTTCCATTTTTTCACTATTTTGATTTTTTCGAAGCCTTTATACCAACTTAAGACATGGATAGACTAGAGAGGTAGCAGCTGGTTCTAAATGAAGCTATTATATGATCTCTTCGACCAACTCTATGAAGTTTGGGAGTTCGGGTATTCTCAGAATGGATCTGCAATCAGGTTATCTTTCAGAAGTCTGTAGTCGGGATTCTCTACGGGTATTCTATATTCTTGGTTGTATCTTTCATAGTAATCGACGCCAAGTATTCGGAATTCTTAATTATCGGTCTTCTTTATTATGCTAAGTATTATCAGGGTTTCCTTTATCTTTGGTATTCTAACGTATTCTAGGAGAGCTATTAAGTATGCAGTACAGTGGAAATTCTATTGTGAAGCTGTGTTATCAGGTTAATATTATTTGGCATCGTTCGAAGATTTATACAGCAGGAAGTGCAGAAGATGTCTATATTCTAATTATTATTCAGTCGACTTGAGAGCCCTACCTGCAGTAATTCATATTTTAATTGGTATAATTCTGGTCCATGTCCTCTTTGTGTTCATTTTACCCCTTATCGAAATTGCGAGGATGCAATTTTTATAAGGTGGATGGAATGTAACACCCCGCTCCCGGAATACGTACTTATCTGCGTATTCAATTTTTTGATCGTATTTTTTTGATTTACTTCTTGTATTTGTTTTTGTTTTATGATTATTTATGTGATCATTTTGTATTAGATCCAGGTGCGTGGACTTGGAGTCAGCCCTGATCTGGACCGGGGACCTGATCCTAGTATACTATTTGATTTAGTCTATTCGATAGTCCAAATTGACTGATTTCAGTTTCAAACACTGTTTTTCAATATTTTAAATTTTTCATAATTTTTCAGATTTTTTCTGAATTATTTTTATAAAAACCCTAAAATAGGGATTAATCGGTACTGCTGGTTTATTCCTGAATTTTTAATTTACAAATGAAGTCAAATTATGAGAAACTGCTTTCATATATTTTCTTAGAATAATATTTTCTGTCTTAATATATTTTTTGAAAATTTTCAGAATTTAACAGATTTCCGCCAGATTTAGTGTCGACTGATATTGGCGGCCGATTCTAAGATTTTTAATTTAAAAACTATAAATAATTTCTTTAAATGGATTTCACCATGATTCTTAGAATAATATTCTTGATTTTTGAGAATTTTTTCGGGTCGTTCCGAGATACTTGATTTTCGGACGATTCTGGTATTTTTCCGAAAGTTTTCCGCATCCGCAACCGAATCCAGGGAATCCGCCACTCTAATTATTTTCACTTTTTCTTCCAATCAAATACCTTCCTTTTTTATTTTTTCTTTTCCTTTTCCTTTTTCTTTCCTTCCTTTTCCTTCCACCATATTCTACAACATTCTCCATCTTCCATTACCTTCTACACCTTTTCACCAAAATATCTCCTCCAAAATATCCCAAACCACTCAAACCCCTCTCCCATCACCATGACCGGCCAAGAGCCACCTCACCCTCTTCATTTTACAAAAAAACCCCTCCCTAAATCCTTTTTCATCTCCTTCAAATTCAATACCAAATACAAAACCCTTTTCTCCTTCTTCCCTTTTCATTTCTCCTTCAAAACCTTAACCACCACCAACTCCTCCTTCATCTCTACCACAACCACCACAATCATAACTTCTCCAACTCCCTACCATCATCTTTTTCCTCCTCCATCTCCATTTAAACCACCACAAACTCCAAAAACTCCACCAAAATCTCAAACATCCCCTTTACCTTCTCCAAAAATACCACCACCACTAAAACCCTCCACAAAACCACCACTCCACCACCTATACCTAGGCCGGCCACCCTCCTTGGCTAGGAGCCGAGCCCCTCTTCTCTGGCAACACCTCCGGTAACCACTCCGACGACCTTACCGGCGACTATTCTGACGACTTCACCACCTTCAACAAACTCCATCACCATCACTACGAAACTTCCGTCTTCACCGCCATCTCCTTTTCGTTTCTTCTCCATCACCACCATCTCCACTCTTACCACCACAACACCACCTCCATCTCCACTACTTCAACCTCCAACATCACCTTCATCATCACCTCCTTCACTTTCTTTTTCATTACTCCATCAAAATCCATCTCCTTTACCAAGTAACACCACCACCAAAGCCATCACCCTTCCCTTCCTCTCTCCCTCCTCCTCCTTGAGGTCGGCCACTTTCTAGGCCACCAAGGGGTGGTGCACCACCCCTAGAGCCGGCGGCCACCCAAGGGCCAAGCCCCCCTTTCCTTCGCTCGCTTTGTGTTTTTCCTCTCCCGGGAATTTGGACGCGCAAAGCTTCAAAAAGTGGCGTTTTAGGCGAGTGACTTTCCTCGCCAAAAATGGACTTGTATTAAAATTAGTATTATGTTGTATTTAGTATCAGTCTGGTGTGATTGTACGGGTGTGTGTGTTGTATTCTGTGAACATATCTTGACTCGAGCCGGACTGATACATTGTAATGCATGTAATAGGATAGAACAACTCGTGCGGGCACCCAATGTCGACTCTGGGTTTCTACCCACTCCCGAGATGGCTACCCAAT
Source organism: Agave tequilana (assembly GCA_038442645.1). Lineage (NCBI taxonomy): Eukaryota > Viridiplantae > Streptophyta > Magnoliopsida > Asparagales > Asparagaceae > Agave > Agave tequilana. Next base: position 59,503 of record JAVJIF010008797.1, read on the forward strand.
GGTTCTAGGTCAGTACCCTTATTGGTTTCGTGGTAGCTACTGAGAGTGTGCTTAAACCCCGAGCGTGCTTTGGTCCCAGGCTCTCTACTCAGCCTTCAGGCCTCACTACTCCTCGGTAGAATAAATATTATCACAATATAGCTTGCTCGTGTGGTACTAACATCGTAGGTACTCTTGTACCGACTCTGGGATATGCCCACTCCTAGGCTGGCTACCCAATGGTTTAAGGCCTGTACCCTTATTGGTTTCGTGGTAGCTACCGAGAGTGCGCCTAAACCTCGAGCGTACTTTAGCCTCCGGGCTTCGCCTACTTCCTCGAAAGAGGAGTGAGCTTAGACCATCAGGTATTTCAGCTCCGCCTGGTATGCGTGCTTAGCGCTCAGTGCTTTACTACTAGATTCGTCTAGGCGAGATGCTGCCAGATTTTCTACTCGTACTTTAAGCCGAGTCATCCCGGTAACCTCGCCTGGCGCTCTAGTGTTAAACACTGTTTACTGTCCATACCTCCAACTTGTTTAGCTCCTCTTGATTGTGCTCAGCTATTACTCTATCACTTGCCATGTACATACTTGTTATGATAACACTTTACATACTATTACTTGACACATGTCAGCTACATGCTCATACCTAACACCTGTCTGTATCACTTAATAACTGATGTGTTATCACCTGACATGCTACTACTCGAACCTGCTCCTGTTATGTTATCTCTTATCACCTTCCCCTTGTTATGACGTGACTTATCACCTGTCACCTACATGAACACTTGTCATTGGCATGTTAAAACCTGATACCTGTTATGATTAACTCTCTACTCATGATTATCACATTACGGGAATGTAGTACCTGATCTCTTGTTATGTACTCTCGTTATGCTTGTTATGAACTCCCATTATGCTTGTTATGTACTCCTGTTATGACCAGTTATGTTCCTACTCATTCTTGTAATCTGATAATGATGTTTAATAAGCTATAAAAAGGACAACTTACACGAGGAATGGGAGGAAGTGATGGATGCCGGTATGATGCCTTACTTATAGTGGTGGAATACTAAAACTGATGATTCGTGTTAGGGGGATTTCAGGCCCCCAATGGCTGTGTCCCGGGCGGACGGGAACTACTATAAGTATGAGTTATCAGTTCTTTATCAGCTTCCAAAAACCAACCTCGACGTACTTGTATATGGATGTATGTGTGTTGAGATGTACACCAGGAGACATACCTAGATTTATGGGTCGGATAAGTAATAATAAGATGCCAAGATAATAACTGGTTGTGTTGCTTTGCAAACTTGGTTATGTCACTTGTTTTGCCACAATTGCTTTCATCGGGTTTTACATCAGATTTCTGCTTACATCCTGCTTTGCCACTTGTGTTCTTGTGTTCTATTCCATCAGTTTCCTGCTCTTATCTTATCATGATACCACTTGCTATATATCTACTTGCTCCTGTAAGCTTGTGCCCACGACACGATTTTCTATGCATGTTTATGATTCGGTTTTATCGATACATGTGTGCTCATCCTTGCACGCCATCTGGTATTCGCATCACCACTTGCTGGGGAGTTCTGACTCCACTGGATCCTCATGTCCAGGTCCTGAAGCTTAGAGCTAGGGGATTCTCTTGGTTGCTGATCTGAGAGGTACAACAGTAGCTTGGATCTCCAATAGACCGTCCAGAGCCCTATCCTTCTAGGCTCCCCTGTGTGTCTCTCGAATTTTACTTCTGTTAACTCGTGAGCACCTTTTGTACTGTTCATTCTTATATATCTCTTTATATTCTTGTATTTGCGCCTATCGGTGATGTAATATTCTTGTAATATTGTTTCACCTCTGGTGATAACTTTGTAATTGTACTCAGATGTTGGAATGTATAATGCACCACGTGCTTTCGTACTCTGATACTTGCTTGTACTGATGCTTAGCGTATATACGTGAGGGTATTTCTGACCTGCATATATACGTCGCAGTAATGTCTCCGTACCCGCGGGATCGGGGCGTTACAGATATGAACGTGTAAACAGTGGAAAGGTTTTGCAAAAGGATGCGTCATGAACATTCTTCAATGAGTTTGGCTTGATAAGTCATCAGATAAACTCATTTGATCTTTCATTCGATCGGTTCCCACATTTTGATATGAACGTAGAAACAGTGGAAAGGTTTTGCAAAAGGATGTGTCACGAACCTTCTTCATTGAGTTTGACTTGATAAGTCATCAGATAAACTCATTTGATCTTCCCTTTGATTGTTCAGACCCTTTGGTTTTGATCGATCGAACAGGAGCAGGGAGGTATGTCACCACTGTATATAGAAAAGTCAGGCTAGATAAATCATCCTTCTGATTATAAAGAAGAATGCTTGAAACTGTTGCTTAGGCATGCTTGAATTTAAAATATGACCTATTCTTCTAAGTTGAAGATAGGTACATGTTTATATACTAGAGAAGAGTGACAAGGCTAAAAATTTGACATTTTGTCTTTATCTTTTCTTCGATGTTTACGTCATGCATCATAATATCACCTATATTCAGTCAACTCGTTGTTATTTGATCATAATGTGATCTATTGAATGAGGAAAGCTTTTTTTTGGCACTCTTCCAAACATTTTGAATCCCAAACCCTAATCTGTCTTTCTCATTGCTTTAATGTTGACATCATGCGTCACCAATGTTCAATTGGTTCAGCGTCGATCGACAGTGATGTGATCTGATGATAGGACAACTTCTGACGAGTTCATAGGTGAATTAGAGAAGAGTGACAAGGCTAAAACCGAAGTTCATAACCTTGTTTCTTCTTCAATGTAGCCAGTGTTCGATCGGCTCGACACTGGTCAACAGTGAATCAGAGAAGAGTGACAAGGCTAAAATCGGAATTCATAACCTTGTTTCTTCTTCAATGTAACCAGTGTTCGATCGGCTCGACACTGATCAACCGTGAATTAGAGAAGAGTGACAAGACTAAAACTGAATTCATAACCTTGTTTCTTATTCCATATAACTAGTGTTCGATCGGCTCAACACTGGTCGACGGTGATATGATCCGTTAAAGAAAGATAGAAGCTTTTATTTGGCGCTCTTCCAAACATCTTGGATCTGAAAATTCTTATCAGAGGTGTAATGTTATCCTGATCATAAGAAGGATCCTATCAAGGATAGTACTTCTTCAAGAATCTGTCGTTGATCGGTATCATGAGTGTATCACCGTCTGGGGTTATAAGGCGGTATGCTCCATTTGAGTAGACTATTTTTATTACGAACGGTCGTTCCTATTTGGGCTTCCTATTTGCGTTGAAATTTGCCTTTGGTTTTGTGCGTCATGATCATGGGTCGTCTGACGGCTAAAACTAAATCTCCTTTTTGGAATACCCTTTGCTTAACCTTCTTATTGAAGGCTTTCGAGATTCGAGCTTGGTATAACTCAATGTGTTGTTGGGCTTGTAGTCATTTCTCATCTAGAGCTTCGTGTTCTTGAAGACGTAATCAATCATTATCTTCTTTAGTCATCTTGGTGGCTAAGGCGACTCATAACGACGGCAACTGGATCTCTAGCGGTATGACTGCTTCGCAACCGTATACTAGAGAAAAAGGTGTATTGCCTGTTGGGGCTCGGATCGTAGTTCGATAAGCCCAAAGACATTCACCGAGCTTCTCATTCCAATCTCGTTTACTGGACGAATAATTGTCTTGTTGAATACTTTCGCCAAACCATTAGCAGTAGGGTCATAAGCAGTTAACGCCACATTATGAACCCGGTACTTATTGCAAAATCGATAGAATACTTGGCTTGCAAATTGGGGACCATTATCATGAATAATTCGCCTGGGGACACCGAACTGATGAATGACATGGTATTTGATAAAGTTGACCACGTTGGAAGTTTTAACTTCAATAAGTGGTATAACCTCTGCCCACTTCAAGAAATAATTGGTTATTGCTAAGATGAAATGATGACCTTTTGTTGACGAGGGGCTGATAGGTCCTACGATATCGATTCCCCATGCTTCGAATGGCCACGAAGCAACAGTCGGGTGAAATAGCTATGGAGGTTGATGTATAAAGTCTGCGTGGATTTGATAGGATTTACACCTCTGTGCATATTTGATGGCATCAACTATCATGGTTGGTCAATAGTAACCAAGTTTGTAGAATCGATCCTTAAGTTTTGGACCTAATTGATGAGCTCCGCATATACCATCGTGTGCCTCTTTAAGCACTTCTTGTGCTTCTGAATTAGAGAGGCAACAGAGCAGGAAACCATCATATGAGCGACGGTAGAGTGTCTTTACTATCGGATCATAGTAGAAGCGGAGAGACCTTCGTCGAATAGAAACTGCTTCCTTAGGGTCGTCCGGTAATATGTCATACAAATCATAGTCAATGAGAGGAAACCGCCAATCGCTAGGTTCGAAACCTATTGAGGTTACATGGATTTCATTAGTTTCCAACGCATGCTTAGGACAGACAAGACGTCGAGTGGCCACTGTGAAATGATAAATTCTATCAATAGGCAAGGCCAATGTAGCCGGTAGTGCAGCCAAAGCGTCGGCCTTAGTATTTTGGAATCGAGACACATCACTGATGTAAAAGCTATCAAATGAGTTAGCCATTTTGATGACTGCATGGTAATAAGGTACCAAATCTTTGTGCCGAACCTCGTATTCTCCGTTAACCTGATTGACAATCAATTTTGAATCACCATAAGGTTTAAGGTAGCGTACTCCCATTTCATAGGTGAGTTGAAGGCCGATGAGTAGAGCATTATATTCTGCCACATTATTGGAACATGGTTCCGTCAATGAAAACGCCCGAGGAAGGACATGATTTTGTGGTGAGATAAATAAAACCCCACACCAGCAATTATCTTGCCTTTAAGGCATGTTCTTGATGCTCCATCAAAGAACATCTGCCACACTTCGTCCTATGAAATCATATTAGATTCGAAAATCTCATCTGAAATATCTTCATGAAGCTTTAAGCTTTCCGAAACCGGATGAGCGGCCAGAAAGTCTGCAAGCGACTGACCTTTGACTGCTTTTTGAGGGACAAAGAGTATGTCGTACTGAGACAGGAGGATGGCCCACTTGGCCAATCTTGAATTTAGTGATCCTGATTTTGTCATGAGGACGTAAGGGATTAACTCTAAAAATGACATGTATGGTTTGGCCAACCAAGTAATGTCGCGTCTTTTGAATGACAAAGGCAAGAGCTAAACATTATTTCTCCATAGGGTTATACCAGGACTCAGCTCTTATCAGAGTCCTGCTCAGATAGTAAATGGCCTGTTCGTGGTCGTCATCATTCTTTTGAGCAAGCAGAGCACCAAGAGAATGGTACATAACTTTTACATAAAGCAGGAATGATTTTCCTGATGTGGGAACCACTAAAACTGGGGTTTAGTGAGGTTTCTTTCTGATATCCTCGAAAGCTTCTTTACAGGCTTCATCCCATACAAAAGAAATGCCCTTTTTCATAAGCCGGGTGAATGGTTACAACGGCCCAAGAGAATTGCGATAAATCTTCTGATATAGGCCAACCTACCTTGCAGACCCCCGAGCTCTTTGAGATTCTTAGGTGAATGCATGCTCTACTTGTCTGGGTCAAGATGAATTCCTTTTGATGTCACAATGAATCCTAGGAACTTGCCACTTGAAACCCCCAAAAAGGACTTTGTTGGGTTCATTTCTAGCTGATGGGCTCGCATTATATCGAACATTATTTTTAGGTCACAAAGATGATCATTCTGAATTAGCCAGTGTGTCCCTGAGTGCCTCTCTTGTCTCTTTTGAGAGACGAAGCAGCTCGTGTATGGTGATACGAGCTGGAATATTAGCCAGCTGAGCCAATATATCAAAGCGAAAAGGAACATCAAGTCTCGGGCCTGAAGGTCTCTTCAAGACGCGGTTAAACCGAACTTCTTTCTGCTTTTCTTTTTCTGAAGTCGGGACTGAAGCTGGAACAGGTATTTCTACTGACGTCGTTATCTGTTGTGTCTCGTCAGTAGTTTTCTCATACTGTTTTAAGTATGATTTTCAAGACCAAGTACCCGTTAGTTAAAGTGCATCAGCTTGTGCCGTGAAAGTATGCCTCTTGATTTAAGAATTGCTAAGAGAAGTTATCGTTATGTTGTCATCATCTGGTAAAACCGAGACAACGTTGCAGGATTTTCCCTTTGACTTGGATTTCTTTGAATCCTATTGTTTGTCTTGGGCGAGGTTTGGGTGTACCCACATGATTTCCCTAGTTTTCAATGTCAAGGGAACAAGACCTTTAGCCTCTTGCTATTTAGCTGAAAGATTATTTATCTCTAGTCGTGCCTTATGAATTGGAGGAGATCCATCAGGGACTGTGACCTTTGGCATAGTGCCAAATTCGAGAGTTACCATGTTTGCTGTGACTTTCTTCCGTTTTGACTTTAAAGTTAGAACCCCGGCGTCGACTAAAGCCTGAATTTTGTCCTTGAGGACAAAGCATTTGTTGGTAGGATGATGAACCATCCTATGAAAAAGACAATAATTGGGATCGTTTGTGCGTCCCACTTCGTTAGGGCGTCGAGGCTCCGACACTTCAACTTATTCCCCTTTTGGAGTAAATGGAATATTGTGACCACCTGCTCATCTTTGAAGGGGTACTGCTTCGGAGGAAACTTAAACTCCTGATTATTAACGCCGCTCTTCTTGGTCTTCGGAGGAGTATCCCCGAACAACTCCACGGTCATAATCTCTTTCCCATTGGCTTGGGAATATTGCGCCATCTCGCCGCGCCCTTTATTATTCATACCCCATTTGCCTTTGGGTGTAGACGGCTCAAACTTTTTAGTCAACTTCTTGGCAATTTCGGCTTGCTCAACCAGTTCTTTCCAGGTATAGGCCTTGACAGCTCCCATACGAATCTCCACTTGGTCCAGGAAGTTATGCCTACATGTCTGCAACAACATAGGCAATGGCATCCCTGCCGAATACATCAGAGATAAGTTTCTGAACCGTTCAATGTGATCACGGACGGATTCTCCTTTTTTCTGGACAGTGGAGAGAAGTTTATCCATGGTCACCTCAGTGGCATCCTCGTAAAAACGAGAGAGGAACTGAGTCTCTAAATTGATCTAGGAATTGGTAGAGCCTGGTGGAAGGCTTCTGAAGCAGCCAAAAGCTACCCCTTTGAGAGTACCAATAAACAATCTGGCTATAATAGCATCGTTATATATGACATTACCAGTCTGTGATCGAAAGTAATAGATATGCTGGTTTGGCGAGCTTATACCATCATACGTATGTAACGTAGGTGGTTGAAACTTTGGCGGATATGGCACTGAGTCCCATTCAAGTGGGTAAGGACGAGTCATGCCTGCCTTCTTCAATTCATCCCTTTGAGCTAAGGATACGATCTGAGCTTGGATGCGTTTAAGAACTTCAGCATCTCAGTCTTAAGTTGCTCATCATCATTATGCTCCTCCTCATTATGATTTCTTCCGGTATCATTATTATTCCGGTTGGTGAGGAGTTGAGCTAGCATTTGTTGGATGTTGTCCAAGGCTTCTTGCTGGGCCTTGGAGGTCTGCTCTTGAGCTTCCATCTGTCAGCAGAGGTCATCATTACTATTATCGGCCATATGCACCGATACTTTGCCCATTTGTACCGAGCTGACTGTTGCTGAAGAGGCATACCCACTAGCTTCTCCTTCATCGTCAGACCATTGGAATGAACTTTTCAATGGTTCAGGTTATATGACCCTAGTTGAAGAGAATGGTTGCTCATAATTATAGGGTATTGCTACCGTAGATTTTGTGCCTCGGAACACACCTTCCTCTCCTACTAAGACTTGGCCCAAGTCAGGGCTATAGTCTGGGTTTGGAGAACTAAACGAAAGGGAATTAGCATCATGTCGCCCTCGTCTACTCCTGAGCAGTTCACGTCCCCTTCCTATCATGTTGACAGATGCAAAGGGTAGATTTGGTAGGTTTCATGGTTTGTTTTTTTGTGATGCTTCGCAGGGGCTCGAATTGATAGTTGGTCGAAAATCGACTGTCGAACTAGAAGAGTGGCAGGCACTGGTCCTAGTCGGTAATGAACTGAATGGACCGTCACCAACTGACATCCTACTTGCTTACAGCAAGTGGGGGAGGTATGGAGTAGTTCTTACTTTCGTTTGTTAGTTAGGAATTCTCGTAGATCAGTGTTATCTAAGCTTTCACGATCTTGCTTGGATACTTGAAGAGATTGTTCAGACTAGAGACCTCTAGCCTTGAGATTTCTGTTTTTAGGTGATTCGAAAATCACCTTATTAACTTCTCTTGGCGGAGTTATACATGTAGCTCCGCTGCCAGGCGCGAACTTAGCATCAGAAGATTTTGGGAGCGATGTCATAGTGACTTCTCCTTTAGCACGCAGTGGTGCTTTGTTCTTTACCTTGCGGTGAAGGTAGCTAGTACTGCAGAGTACTTCACTTCCAGCTTTGCGGCTAAATTACTTAGCACTGCAGAGTGTTTCAGCCTTGCGGCTAGGAATTTTGGTAGTGCTCTTAGAGACTGACACGACACTAGCTATGCCATCAGTATTTAAGGATGCTCCCTTAACTTCGCTCATAAGAGTGAGATTGGCACTGGGGGTCAATGCTCCCGAGTTGTGAGAAGATAGTGATATCAACTTAGCATCATGGCTAACATCGGGAATGCTGTTGAGATTTAAAGGGATCTTGCCCTTGTCTTCGCGTGAAACGCGAAGTTGTGCTGGAACTTCGCCTAAAGCTTCGTGCGGAGCTTTTTGCTTTGCCTTCCACACCTGCTTGGTCTGAAAAGTTTTAGGTTCGCAGGGAATCTATCTAGCCTCGCGTGAGACACTTTTAGCGTCAGTTGAAAGGAGCTGGAGCGAGGTTTGTCCATTTGATCGCACAGTTAAAGCTGATTTTGCTCTGTAGCCACTGAAGGCACAGAGATCCGCCTGTGCTTCCGTGCATGGAGCACTGGGCTACCCCCAGAGAGTAGTTATTCGAATTTTTCTTGGTCAAAGTGAATAATCAAGTTTTCGACGACAACGGGCTCAGGATTCTGATCGTTGCATTGCGACACTATCTCCTTGTTGCGGAAGAAGACCTTGTTCCCCAGTGGAGTCGCCATCTTGTTTTTCATTGAAAATTGATCGGGGGAAAACTTACAAAAAGAAGAGTTGAGGAGCGAAATTTCAAGTAATTAAAAGCAAATTACAGGTAGATCGCCTCTTAGATTTCTGAGAAAGTATGCCGATAGGAATCTGATCAGCGCGTGATCACTTTATCCCTTTGACTATGCAATCGATCAGACAGTCACGCTGCCTCCTAATAGGATTTCTTTCTCGCTTGGTTCTGAAAATCGAGAATTTAGAAGCAGGAGAACAAAAGGAACACTTTCGCTAAGAATCTCTTCTTGAATTTTTCCAGCCAATCTCCTCTCTCTAGCTAGCTAGTCCCTCCTTTGCTTAGCAGGGGACTATTTATAGCAAAAATAGAGTGTAACCGCCCCCTTAAATTCAGCAAGGCTGAATCAGTCTTTAACTTCGTGCGAGGCTACAAATGACCATGCGGCGAAGTTACTTAAGAGTTCGTGCGAACTCCTCCCTGCTGTCGTGGCTTAATTGTCTTCACTTAATGTGGGACGAAGTAGGTGGGTGTAACTGCCCACTTAAAGTGGCATTAACCCTACTAAACTAATGGTGTTCACCCACTAACCCCACGTGGGATTTTGAATTTGATGACCTGATAAAGCTCGCTGCGGAGCTAAATCATGCGAAGCTAAGACTAAGCTCATAGCTTCAGATGAAGTTATCTTTGTAGCCTCATGCGAAGCTAAGACTTAGCTCGTAGCTTCAGGCGAAGTTATCTTCAAAGCCTCGTGCGAAGCTAAGACTCGGCCCATGGCGGAGCTGAACCATCTCTTCCTTCCAGCGAAGCTAGGGATAAAGCTTTTAGCGTGAAGCTCTTGGATCAGCCTCTGGCGGGGCTAAATGGGAAGCTTCGTGCGAAGCTTATGGCTTCGGCCTTTTAGCGATCCTTGATCAGATCTGGCTTCATAGACTTGCTTTGGCTTCTCTTCAAAGGCAACGTTGGCCTATTGTCTGCTTTACTAGATCAATAGAGCCTAAGTTGCTGCCTTGTCCTTGGTCATCAGCTTATCTGTGATTTATCTTTTGTAAATATCGATAAGTTAGACATCGTTCAGACCGATTGAAGAGAAATATGAGAGTTGTCTTTTTAGAGTGTCAACAATGCTTGACTCCTAAGTTTTTGATAATTTATAGAGATTGTTAACTCTACTTATTTTTATAAGTTAGTGAAACTCCCATGCATCCTTGCCGATGCCAATAGTGCACTTGTTTCTTCCTCCATGCTCACCTTCAAATGGATCTTGATGGAGAAATGTTTAAGTTTTGCCGTGTGAAGTAAGGTGATGGGAGGAACTTTCATTCGATCTACAACATGAAAAGTTCTTGTACACAAAGTTTGTGATTGCCTATTATTCATTGTGAGGCTATGTCTTCAAGAAGTTAGAGGTTAGTGGGAGCAATTAGTAGAAAGTTAGCCATGCATCTTTTCCATTCCTAAAAATACAAAATACTTTTCCAACACCAAAATATTTCAAACAATTTCTACAATCTTTCTTGTTTTTCTTTCAATTCATTCTTTAAATGAAAAAAATCTTTTCTACAAACAAAGAAGACCGCACATCAAGCTTTTATCGCCCCCCTCCTTGTGGATACGACATGTATATCCACTTTTCTATCACGGTAGAATCGCTAAAGCTGTAGCATCGACCATCACTCTTTTACTTTTTCTTATGCATGCTTTTTAGCAATCAGCTTCCATCGCGAGTCCCTCCTTGTGGATCACGACTCGCATAGCCATTTGCTATCACGGTAGAATTGAGAACCTTATACTTTCTTTATCTTCATTTCTAAACTTTGTATTCTTGAGCACAGGTCAAACTCAATCACTAACTTGTGGACTATTATAAAAAATAAGTCATAGACAAGCTGACAACCAGTTTCTGCCCTCCCCCGAGGGTCAAAGCTGTGGCTTAAACCTTATCGATTTAGTGAAGCAGACAGTAGGCCAAGTATTTCCTTTGAAGAGGCCTATGAGGCTAAGTTAGTTCAACACTTAGCCTCGCATGAGCCTAAAGAGCTAGATTCACTTGAGACACCTCATAGCCTCGCTAAATGGCTAAGCTTCTAACTTCGCATGAAATTTTACACAACTCTCAATGAGCTAACTCCTAGCTTCGCCTGAAGCTAATTGCTTCACCTTGAAGCTTAGCACAGCTCTATTAAAGAGCTTGTAGTTTCGCATGAAGCTCTTCATAGCTCCGCAGAGAGCTAACTCTTAGCTTCGCCTGAATCTAATTTTATCTAGCTTCGCCTTGAAGCTTAGCATATCTCTATTAAAGAGCTAACTTGCAGCTCCGCGTGAAGATCTTCATAGCTCCGCAGAGAGCTAACTCTGAACTTCGCATGAAGATAGCTTCGCCTGAAGCTTTGTGATAGGTTTGCCTGAAGCATTGCAATAGCTTCGCTTGAAGCTTTACTCAGCACCGCTGTGTGCTTTCTAGGTCATTAATTGACAAATTTAATTAGTGAGTTAATCCTACTACTTTAATAAGGTTAATGCCAGTTTAAGTGGGCGGTTATACCGCCCACTTCGTCCCACATTAAGTGGAGACAGCCAAACCAAACGGCTGCCATAGGCTCGCGCGAGCCTATCTAGCTTCGCGCGAGGCCTATATTTATCTTCTCATGAAGCTTTCTAGCCTCGCGCAGAGCGTGTCTGAGTCTCGTGCAAGCCTAATATATTGTTGCCAGTCTTGCTAAATTGTAGGTGCAGTTACACCATTTGCGAGCCTGTAAATAGCTCAGTTGTCAATGAACTTGGGGCAGAACTTACTCTACAGTTCTGCATTATTATATCACATTTCTCTGCTGATTTATGAATAAAATGTCGGTCTAAACTGTATTTTGGTCTCTCTTGCAGATAATCAAGACAAGGAGGGCAAAAGGGTAATAAGAGCTTAATTAAACCCATTTTCGGGTAATTAAATCTAGATTTCTTGGAGGCCAAGTAAGGGAGCTTCTAGAAGATGCATTGAACCTAGACCCTTGCGCACGTCAGATGAATATCCGAGCGAAAATACCAGAATCCGAATATACTAGGAAGGTCCTCGAAGCCAGGAGAAGTTCCTCGCCAAAACCAGGGACCTTCGCGGCAATGTGGTGGGGCCACATGTCGATCTTCGACGCGTGGCCTTGCCTCATCTTCTAGAACCCTCCTTTGCCTATAAAAACCCCTGTAGAGGCCTGAAACGCAAGCAAATTGAAAATAGGCTAGATTTTCTCTCTTTTTGTTGTAGATTAGGATTTTCTTTATCTTTTATTTTGTATTTTCTTTTCTTTTATAGATCTTGTAGTAGGGCTGAGTTGATTCAGAGAGAGATAGAGAGATATTGATGTAATAGATGGTGACAATCTATGTAAAGGTGTCTCCTTTATTATCTATTGTAATCTTCGCCATCTTCTACATGATGCTTTGCTAACTTTTCTTCTCATGGCAATCTAACTACTAACCACTAACCACTAACCATCTAACCACTTACTTGATAATCCACATGAATCTAGTAGCTTCTACAAGGCCTTGCTCTTGTAAGAGCCATTGATGGCTCATGATGATGGATTCTAAAATTCTAACATTCTAACATTTCTATCACCTAACCCACTAACTTGCTAACTTGTAATGTCTTCTTTATTTTATGCTCACCTCTAACCGATTTTGATGATTTAATAATAGCTTGCAATTTGTTATGTGGTATGGATATGTTGTTTGAATGTAAAAGAACAATCTTATGAGCCATACTTTGTATCATCTCTTGAAGCCAAGGATTAGTGATGGCCAAGGATCCATGTGAGACAACTATCACTAAGAGGTTAGCATGGTTAGTGGAGCAATTAGTAATTAGTAGCCATGAATTTTCTTTTATCTTGTTTTAAAAATCAATTTCAAAACTCTTCTTTTATCTTTTTATCGTTGTTTTCATCATCTTCTTTGTTCAACTTTATTTTCATTTTCTTTAATACAAGCTTCATCTTCTTTTCTATTTTGTTTTTCAAATCACTTCTCTTTCATTTTTACATCGCCGTTTTATCGCATTCTCCATCTATCACTTATGGATTTCCTTTTCTTTTTTCTTTTTCTCATTCTTTAACAAAGAAGACTTGTTAACATAACACGTGAATAAAAACTGTTAATGCTTTTATCGCCTCTCGTCCCTGTGGATTCGACCGATTGAGCCAATGCTATAACGGAAGTATCGAGGGAACATTAGCACACATACTTTACACTGTTTTCATAAAACATACATTTTAAGGTGCTTGTTTCGCCCCGATTAAATTTTTGGCGCCGTTGCTGGGGACGGGAATGGTTTTGATTTCACGTTTTTGTTAACATTTTATTCTCTATTTTGGTGTGCAGGATAATCTTTACAGGAACTTAACATTGCAGAACAAACACTACCTTTGCATCTCCCTGCACTAAAAAGTAGAGACCCAGCTTCTAAATAAAAGCCGCGCAAACGCGACTTTTGCCACGGAAACGCAACTATTTTGTGATAATTGTGTATCTTATTATGCTGGGTTGTAATAGCTAGTTGATTTGTACTATTACTTTCCTTCTTTGATTGCCTACACACTGCAATAATTAAAAAACTAAAATGCAGTATTTGGACGTTTTTAAAACGGTTTAGATATTTGCATTTAGGCATGTGTCAATTCAATTCCAATATACTGTATTTTATTCTGTAGTGATCTGGATTGAGGTATACATATGACATTGCATATAGCATAGGATAAACACGTGGGTGATTTATCGCTTTATTTTATACTCTTGTCTATATTGCACACTTGCACGAATTAGACTTAAGGGCAACACCCATACAAGATAAGGTGGGGATTTCATCACCCTTCCTTAACCCAAAAATCACCTCCCCACTTACACAACCCAAGCCCTAATAAAATTAATAGACGTTGGCCCCTAGGGACATCTCGGACTCATTAAGAGATTGACCGAGGGTGAAACTTATTTTGAATCTTACTCTTGTGAAATCGGTGTCTAAGGTTGGAGATTAAGAGGTTATGCCTCGAAGATACCGTGGTTTGGCGTAATTTAGGCCCGTTGCTTACGCACGAATACCTCACACCGTATTTTGCCCCTACCTGACCGATTAGCTTGTGGTCGGATTCATACAACAACCTCCTCTGGGTAATCGACCAGTTAGGAGTTGTCTAGGTCTAGGTCAACCCTAGTATAGGCTTGGTTTTGATTTTCTTTCTTTTTGTTTGTTGTTTACTTTTTCTTTTTTGTTTGTGATTGTTTGTGAAATGGAATTCAACAATAACAATTTTTTCAATACTAATATGAATTCATATTTCACACCAACTTCATTTGATTCAGATAATTTCAACCCGGCCTTTTACAATATGAATCAATCAAATACACTGGGTTGGACTTATCTGAATCAATACAACTCATACCCCCAATCTTATGACTATAATATCAAAAAAAAAAAATTTTAACTCTTCACAGAGTCAATGGGGATTCAACTCCCCCGAGTCAAATTTTCCACCACCTTGTCCATAATTTTCACAATTTTCACAATCTCCATTCCACAATTTTGCTTCCTATACTCCTTTTTCTGGACCTCCAATTAAAGAAAAATCTGAGTTGGAAAAAAGCATAGAAGCCATACAAGTCATGCTTGAGTCCCAACAAAAGAAGCTCAATTAACCAATTCCACAACATTTTCATGATTCATCCTCAGTTTCACCTATTCAACATGACCAACCATCTACCCTGAAAACGAGTATGGAGTGCTTTCGTGAGTCTGAGCTTCAATCTCAAAATATGTTGGACTCACAATCTTCACTATCTTTCCAAAACTAAGATTCTTATACTCCCTTTCTGGACCATTCACTTGAAGAAAAATCACATCTAGAAAAGAGTATAGAAGTCTTGTAGGAGTCCGCACTACAATTTCAAAAATCTTCTTCTAAGTCTATTAATAGGTTGGAAACACAATTGAGTCAATTGGTCAACATTTATAGGAATGAGGAAACTTTCTCTTATCAACCTTTGACCAATCCAAATATCTCTAACTCTATCAATTTGACCCATGACTCTTATTATTTTAGAAACCAAGATTTCTACACTCCCATTCTAGAGCATCCACTTGAAGAAACATCATATCTAGAAACGAGTATAGAAATCTTGCAGGAGTTCGCTCTACAATTTCAAAAATCTTCTGCCCAGTCTATTAATAGGTTGGAAACACAATTAAGTCAATTGGTTAGCATTTATAAGAATGAGAAAACTCTATCTTATCAACCTTTGATCAATTCAGATATCCCTAACTCTATTGATCTGACCCAAGACTCTTATCATTTTGGAAACCAAGATTCAATTTCAGCGCACCCATCTGAACTTCACCAAACTTCAAATGTTGAAAATTTCATTGACATTTTGGCAAGTTTCTTCTTGTATTACAAGTAACTAATTTCATTCAATTTCACTTCCTGAGATTGAACTTGAGCATGAATATGATCCTGAACCTCAACTTGGTAATTAAATTTCACTTCCTGATTCCATAATGACTGAGGTGTTTTACCTGATTTCAGACCTTTTCCCGAGTCAGTATTGGATCCAGTGCCAGTTCATCGTGAAATTGAATCACCAATCTTTTATAATCAACAAATTAAAATTGACCAATTTCATTCTTTTGAAAGTCCCATTGACAAATTGATAAGTTCTCATTTTTATGAAATTGAACTCAATAAGGAATGTGACTTTGATCCTCAAATTTGTGATCCAGTTTAAATTCCTGAATTAATATTGACTCCTATTTTATTACCCAACTTGAGCAATATTTTAGAGTCAGTTTTGATTCCCATACCTGTCATTGTTAAACTTGAATCACCAATCCTAGAAAGTCACATTCCGTTGTGGTGAAATAAATGTGGAATAGGATTTCAATTTCTTGATTTGGATCCGATTTCTGAATCAATTTGGATTCCTGAGCCTTTACTTGACTTAAGTTAAATTCCTGAGTCGATATTAGTTCATGTACTTCCTGAGCCCAAATCAATCATTCCAACTTTTCATACTCTATTTTGGGACAAAAGTGTTGATAAAATTGACTCAGAAATTATTTTGAAAATTTGAAAATTAGATGGGATAAATTTTTAATAAAAATCATAAATATATACATCTTTTTAGTGGGTTGTATTATAGAGGTCTCTGGTGGGTTCCTCCGGACTCCACGCAAATTAGATTGGGCCGCATTTCGTGGACCAATTAGACCACCACCGGAACCACCACCTTGAGGTGATTTTTCCTTCCCTCTCTATTTGTTTCATGCATATATATATTCATGATGCATTGAGGATAATGCATGAGATAAGTGTGGGGGCGGGTTTACTAACGTAGAGTTTTTAGATTTTCTTTCTTTTATACTTCTTTTAGGATACTTTTAAAAATCTTTCCTTTTGTATAGGATTTTCTCTTTCTTTAAAAACTTTTTGAAATAAGATACAATGTTTTGATCTATTTTTAAAGAAAATTAAGATGATCTTAGAAATTAAGGAAACCTTAATTATGACATCTTAAACCTAGTTAAAATAATAGACCTTATTTAAAATTATAGGTTAAGTGTAAAAGATTGGGGAGATAATTTTATCTTGAATTTTTTTGCCTTAGATAGTTT
This sequence comes from Agave tequilana, assembly GCA_038442645.1. NCBI lineage: Eukaryota > Viridiplantae > Streptophyta > Magnoliopsida > Asparagales > Asparagaceae > Agave > Agave tequilana. The sequence continues at coordinate 76,265 of JAVJIF010008797.1, forward strand.
GCACTTCAAACAAACACAATTTTTGGGATGAAAACAAAGACCTAAAATGCCATAAAAAATAAAAAAATATACATGGTATAAATGAATAAAAAATCACTTATTAAGCTGGATAATTATGCCTCAAGAAACATGATTATTCACACCTAACGGTGGTCAAAAGAAACAAATAATTCCCTTAGTTTTGTGGCATTATTTACTCGAGTCCTTAAACCCGAGGGATGTTTTCTCATCTGGTGCCCTAAGACCGTCTGGTCTGGGAGTCATCGGTAAAAAACTCGCTACATGGGTGAATTAGAAAGCCTAATGAAGATAAGGGGAAAAAAAGGAAAAAAAAGAAAAAATATATATATAAATAAATGGCTTGATGGTTAGAGTTGAAATCCTGGAAATTTTCACTATCACAAAGTGCATATTATCTAGGTTTTATGAAGGATAAAATATTCAATCCAATTTTGAATTCTTACCTTAATTGAAGACAAGATCTTACATATAGACTAAGTTTAAGGGAGAATAATTTTTGGTGGACTTATGATCTTAGATCGCTTATATTTTGCCAAAAATATTTCAAAAACTTATCTCTCTTTCAAAATGTATTTTTAAAATACTAACATTTGTCTTCTTTCTTTACGGATTTTGTGGGTGCAATCCTCTGAAAACCCTCAAGAGACAAAACTCCTCCTCTATGGGAAACCTAGAGGTTTAACGGCTTGTTGCACACGCTCAGTGCAATCGTGTCACCTGCGAAAGTGGTGTAATAACATTTGTAGTATAGTTTTTCTTTTCTTGTTTTGCTCGGGACGAGCAAAAGATAAGTGTGGGGGTGTGATTAGTCTACAGTTCTGCATTATTATATCGCGTTTTCCTGCTGATTTTTGAATAAAATGTCGATCTAAACCGTGTTTTGGCCTCTCTTGCAGATAATCAAGACAAGGAGGGCAAAAGAGTAATAAAAGCTTAATTAAACCAATTTTCGGATAATTAAATCTGAATTTCTAGGCCAACTAAGGGAGCTTCTAGAAGATGCATTGAACCTATACCTTTGCGCACGTTAGACGAATATCCGGGCGAAAATACCAGAATCTGAATATACCACGAAGGTCCTCGAAGTCAGGAGAAGTTCCTCACCAAAACCAGGGACCTAAGTCCCTGATTTTGCCGCGAAAACACTGCAATAGCCGCGTTTTCGCTGCAATGTGGTGGGCCACGCGTCGATCTTCGACGTGTGGCCTTGTCTCGTCTTCTAGAACCCTCCTTTGCCTATAAAAACCCCTGCAGAGGCCTGAAACGCAAGCAGATTGAAATAGGCTAGATTTTCTCTCTTTTTGTTGTAGATTAGGATTTTCTTTCTCTTTTATTTTGTATTTTCTTTTCTTTTATAGATCTCGTAGTAGGGCTGAGTTGATTCAGAGAGAGATAGAGAGATATTGATATAATAGATGGTGACAATCTATGTAAATGTGTCTCTTTTCTTCTCCATTATAATCTTCTCCATCTTCTACATGATGCTTTGCTAACTTTTCTTCTCATGGCAATATAACTACTAACCACTAACCATCAACCACTTACTTGATAATCCACATGAATCTAGTAGCCTTTACAAGGCCTTGCTCTTGCAAGAGCCATTGATGGCTCATGATGATGGATTCTAACATTCTAACATTTCCAACACCTAATCCACTAACTTGCTAACTTGCAATATCTTCTTTATTTCATGCTCACTTCTAACCGGTTTTGATGATTTAATAGTAGCTTGTAACTTGTTATGTGGTATGGATGTGTTGTTTGAATGTAGAAGAACAATCTTATTAGCCATGCTTTGTATCGTCTCTTGAAGCCAAGGATTAGTGATGGCCAAGGATCCATGTGAGGCAAGTATCACTAAGAGGTTAGTATGGTTAATGGAGCAATTAGTAGTTAGTAGCCATGAGTTTTCTTTTATCTTGTTTTAAAAATCAATTTCAAAACTCTTCTTTTATCTTTTCATTGTTATTTTCACCATCTTCTTTGTTCGACTTTGTTTTCATTTTCTTTACCACAAGCTTCATCTTCTTTTCTATTTTGCTTTTCAAATCACTTCTCTTTCGTTTTTACATCGCCGTTTTATCGCCTTCTCCATCTATCACTTCTGGATTTCCTTTTCTTTCTTCTTTTTCTCAATCTTTAACAAAGAAGACTTGTTAACATAACACGTGAATAAAAACTGTTAATGCTTCTATCGCCTCCCGTCCCTGTGGATTCGACCCATTGAGCCAATGCTATAACGGAACTATCGTGGGAACATTAGCACACATACATTTACACTAATTTCATAAAACATACATTTTAAGGTGCTTGTTTCGCCCGAATCATGGAGAAGAAAAACTCTGTTGCTTTCTTGAGCTTTAGAAATTAAGAGATCATTCTCAAATTTTCAAGCTTTCAGAGACTTAGTTCACTAACTCAGAGTGCTAATTCCTTATGATCTTCTCCTCTCGAAGAAATTTTTGAAACTAGACGAGAAGGACATTTCCAAGCAGTAGTGCTCGAAGACTGAACGCCGCATCGTCAACGGGATAAAGTGATCGCGCGCTGATCAGACCCACTGGCACACTTCTCCAGAAAAATAGTAGAAGATTCTTATAATTTGTTTCTCTTTTAATTACTTGTAAATTCTACAGCTCTTTTTGTAAGTTTTCCCCTTCACAATCAATGGAAAACAAACATTCATTCAAAAAAGCTTAAAATCCTTGAATGAGGCAAAAGAAAGGGTCATCCGTATGGCTTCGAGCCGTGCTATAGGTGCAGAGCTTTTCTCAAAATCGATACCTTCGATTTGGGTGTAACCTTGGGCCACTAGCCTAGATTTATTCCTAATGACATTACCCGACTTATACAACTTATTCCTGAAGATCTATTTAGTGCCAATAGTTGGCCTGTCATGGGGCCTAGAAACAAGGTGCCGAACTTGTTTGATTGCACTCAAATTGATTGAGCTCTTCTTGTATTGGAAGCAACTAATATGAGAGTCGCCCTTGGTCTCTGATTAGTATTCATTTTTGCATTATTTACATCATATTTTCAATTTATTTGCTAATAAAATACTAGTTTCTAATGTATTCTCTCTTAAATTTTAGGTCCACAACTTAATAGAGAAGAAGGCCCAAAATCCTAATTTAATTGGGATTTAATAAAGAATTATTTGAAGCCCAATCCAAGAAGACTAGTTCTGTAATAAATCAGAGGTATTCAGAGAAACCAGAAGCTTCTAGAAGGACACCTGGATAGAGCCAGGCTGTCAGAGCAGACGCTCGCATAACGGTCAAGATTCTGCCGCGGAAACACGGCTCTGGCCACGTTTCCATGGCAAATCCTTGGCTGTTGATGCATTGCTTCTCCTACGGCTGCGATTGAGCTCGCCTAAGGTTTTGTGCCTATAAATAGACCCTTGGGCCTCAGTGTGAGAGTTACTCAGGGAGAGAGAATTTTGTTTAAGGTTTTCTTTCGGATTTCTCTAGTCATCTTGTGTAATTTTCTTTTCTCTTTGTTAACCCAGAAAATAGAGAGAAAGTGAAAGTTCTGTAATAAGACTTATGGCAATCAGTACAAACTCCTTCTTCTTCCTCTTCTAATTTTTTTGATATTTTTACAAGCTTTCTTCTTCCTTGCAAAGTAGTGTAATGATGTTCATTTTCATGCATTTCAATTCCATGTCTAGCTAATTTCCTAACATGACTAACTAATCACTAATACTACTAACTATTAACTCTTGGATGAACAACTCATAGGATTCATCAGATGCATCTATTTTGATCTTGTGTTTCTTGCAAGTATTCTTTATTTCCCAATGAAGATGAGTGCTAACTTGTTGAAATTGTGTTGATTCTCCCCAAATGATTCATGTTTGCCTCTTTTTAGTGCCTTTCCATTTTTGGCAAGTGCCTTGATGGAACATGAAGATAGGTTCACTTTGAAATGCTAACAATCTTATGCACAAGCTTCTTATTTTATGCTTTCTAACTAATGACGATGATCTAATGAATTTGTCTATATTGTTTTGCATTACTAATATATGAATTATCAATCTCATGCTCCATCCTTGTGCACCAATTAAGAGCCCATGTCCAAAGAGGCTACATAACCAAGTTAAGAGAAGGTCACTCCAATCATTGAGCTATCTTTTATACTTGAAAAATCAAGGTGTACATCTTGCCAATGAATCTACATACATCATGCTTTCATCCAAGCGGTTAGTAAGTTAGTAGTATATAAGTTGATTAGTTAGCCTCTATTTTCATAAACTCTTTTCTTTAAAACAACTTTGCTTCCTTTCTTCAAATCTCTTTTCTTTTCTTTCTCAACCAATTCTACTTTTCTTTTGTTTTCTTTAAATTGATATTTCATTCACCATTTTCCATTTCACATTTCTTGTTTTTTTTCCTTTATTTCCAAAACCATCATTCCAACTCCTTTCTTTACTTTCTTTTTTTAATTATTTGAATCAAAGAAGAACCATCATTTTCTCAAAAACAAGATTTTAAAAACCCGATAAACGCTTCCATCGCATTCCCTCCCTGCGGATACGACTCGTTTTAGCTATTTTGATACAAATGAAAGTTCAAGGGAGCTACATTAACCTTAAATATAGCCTCAAGTCTCTGAACATTAATCTTAAATACAACCTCAAGTCTCTGAACATAAACATATTCAACCACGCACGATATGCTCTCTAAACTTTAACTCGAACAAATTTTGGCGCCATTGCCTAGAAGGGTAACAGTTCTTTCTTGTTTTTGAACTAAACGACTTTTCCTCTCTGTTGTAGGTTAAGTTTTGGAATCAAGAATAACAAAAACATATAAGTGGTCTTGGGCCTCTACTCTTGAAAGCAGAGACGAAGTACCTTCAATTCTGTCGCGAAAACGCGACTTTTGTCGCGTTTTCGCGGCAGTCTTGAGTGAACTACTCACAATCTTTTTTTGCAGGGCTGCTGGCTTTGCAAAATTAGCTTTCTGCAAGCATTAATTTTCTTATATGCCATCACCAGTAGCTTGTTGCAAATTTAAATATCAGTTTAGACTCTTGCATCTAGGGCACATGTCTTTACGATTCATTTAAATTACTGTTGAAGAGTGCTGGAGCAAGATACAGATGCATTGCATATAGAATAGGATCAACTCCTTGGCTGATTTATCTGCTTTGAGTGTATCTTGTTCTGAATATCTTGTACACTTGCACAAAATTGATTTTAAGGGCAACATCCAAATAAACAAGATAAGGTGAGGGGAGTCATTACCCTTCTTTACCCCAAAAATAATCTTCCAACCACTTACAATCCCAAGCCTAATTTAAAACTTGATAGATGTTGGCCCCTAGGGACATCCGGACTCAATAGGAGATTGATCGAGAGTGAAACTTGTGAGAATCATACTCTTTCAAGTTGGAGATTAAGAGGTTAAGCCTCAAAAATACCATGGTTTGGCATAATTAAGGCCCATTGTTTACGCACGGATACCTCCTACCGTATCTTACACCTACCTGGCCGATTAACTTGTGGTCAGATTCATACAATAACCTCCCCTAGGTAATCACCCACTTAGGAGTCGTCTAGTTCCAGGAACCTTAGACTAGGATTGGAGATTGCTTTTCTTTTTCTTGTTTGTTATTTTTTCTTTTTCACTTGATTATTGTTTGAACATTGTTTGTATTGTAACTTTGCATGTAAGTGTGGTTAAGGGGCCCAACAACATCACGGCTAGTTAGAAACACTTTGCAAGCACTTACACTACTCGAAGGTTTACATCCAATCATGGCCAATCACATATCACGTCAAGACAAATTCTACCCCATCAGAACATCACTTCCTTCTTGCATTGAGTTATCAGAAGTAAATGGTAATAGCATTGAGCTGAAACCGCAATTCATAAACACTCTCTCAAAATTCCACGACATGGAATCTGAGGATGCATACTTCTTTATAAGAGAATTTGAAGAAATATGCTTGATGATGAGAATCCCCCAGCTAGGTGAAGATGCAGTTAGACTCAGATTCATCCCATTTGTACTTAAGGACCTAGCAAAGAAGTGGCTTTATAATCTAGTGGTTGGTTCGATTTCATCTTAGAACGATTTTGTAAAAGTTTTCTTTAAAAAAATTTACCCACTCCATAAGACCGCTCTCATCTGAAAGAATATCATGCAGTTTAAACAGGAGCCTAAAGAACCGTTTTGGAAATACTTTGAGCGTTTTAAGGACTTACTTACCCAGTGTCCACAACATGACATAGAAAAATGGTGGCAATGCAAAATTCTCTACAACGGTCTTGATTACCCCACAAAACTCTCCTTGAAATGATGTGTCAAGGAGAATTCTTAAAGAAAGACGAGGACCATGTATGGGATTTATACGAAGCCTTAGCTAAAAAAACAATCCAGTGGGAATCATATCCAGATAAGTCTAAAAATCAGAATCCAACAACTTCCAAAACCGGACTCCGCTCAATAGAATCCTCTATAGCAGCAAAAGCCAAAATTTTCCACTTGATGAGGAGACTAGAACTTTTAGAAGTAAAGGAATAAGGCATGGTAAAACAAGTCAACCCACCCTAAATGACAAATCCAGGTTGCACCATGCACTAAACCATGTCTTTCAAGAGTATCTAGTTTACCTAGCTCAAAAATATTACCGGACAACATAATACAGCCTTTTCCAGATCGAATAACAATCCATACTCCAAGACTTACAATCCGGGATGGAGGAATCATCCCAATTTTTTATGGAGTCACAACAGTCATGAGCAGAACAAACCAAATCTTCACAATCAATTTCCTACTCATAACTATCAATCCAATTATCAACCCAATTTCTAACCAAATTTTCAATCAAATTTTCGGCCCAACTTTCAACCAAATTTCCAACCTCAAGCTCCACAACATTCTTTTCAAAATCCGCTTCCAGAGAAAAATGACTGATTTGGAGAGAGCCATGGAAAACTTGGCAAAAACTCAAGCTTCAATGATGAACAACCATAACCAAGCCATCAATAGGTTGAAGGTTCAGATTAGTCAATTGGCTAATTCACTTAGTGTAAGACAAAAGGGAGCATTACCAAGCCAACTATTGACAAATCCTAAGAACTCTTTGTTAGTTCATAAGGTCTAAGACACTCAGCCAAATCAATGCAATATTGTTCATGTCTTCAGATCTGGGAAGCAAATGGACAACCAAGTTTCTTCACCATCAGTTACCACCCAACCACAATCCAACTCAAATGAAGCCTCCACATTCACAAATTCTAAACCAACCACTTCAGAGAATGGAGAAAAAGAAAAGTCAGCTGAAGATGTGAATAAGCCTATAGTACCTTTCCCAAATAGGCTAAAAAGCAATAAATCTAATGTACAAATGAAAAAGATTGTAGAAATGTTCAATCAAGCAAAAAATCAATGTTCCACTTCTTGATGCCATACAACAAGTGCCTTCATATGTAAAATTTTTGAAAAACATGTGCACCAAGAAAAGAAAAAATAATGTCCCTAAAAAGGTCTTCCTAGCCACAAACATTAGCGAATTATTATCTGGGCCCATTCCTGTTAAATACAAAGTCCCCGGGTGTCCAACCATTGCATGTACCATAGGACAGACCACCATCAATAGGGCATTACTTGATTTGGGAGCAAGTATCAACTTGCTTCCCTTTTTTCGTGTATCAACATCTCGGCTTGGGCGAACTTCGTCCAACACGAGTAATAATTCAATTAGTTAACCTATCAGTGAAGGTTCCCAAGGGGAAATAACTGATGTTCTCATTCGGATCGAGGAGTTTATCTACCCCGTGGATTTCATCATTCTGGAAACACAACTCATTCTGACTTCACGACTCCAAACTCTGGTCATTCTAGGACGACCATTCCTTGCTATAGTAAATGCAATAATAAACTGTAGGAATGGTTCAATGTGTTTAACATTTGAAAATATACCAAAGAGGTAAATGTTTTCCATCTGGAAAAACAACCTCGGGACTCTGAAGACCAAACTTTTGAAGTGAATTTGATAGAAGGCTTAACAAGTGAGCATGAGGAGGAACTGAAATATAAACCTGAATATGAGTTTGAATTGGAGTCAGATGACTTCGACCTTGATCAAATTGTAGATTCTGTGGTAGAATGGGCCACAAACATAACTCTAACTCCTTTGAGTCTTGAACCACCAGATTTACCTCCAACTGAACAAAATTCCTCCTCTGAAATAAAAGCTTTTCCCGATCACCTCAAGTACGTGTACTTGGGGGAGAAGGAAGCTCTTCCGGTGATCTTCACTTCTCACTTAACTGAGAAATAAGAAGATGATCTTCTTGTTGTATTGAAGGACAACAAAGAAGTCATTGGATGGACAATGGCTTACATCAAAGGACCTAGCCTAACAATTGTTCAACATCGCATCCATTTGGTTGAAGAGACCAAACCAAAACGTGATCCACAGCGTAGGCTGAACCCAATAATGCAAGAAGTCATTCGAGTAGAAATACTCTAGTTATTAGATAATGGGATAATCTATCACATATCTGATAGTCAGTGGGTTAGCCCGATCCACGCTGTTCCCAAAAAGGCTGGCTTTACAGTGCTAGAAAATGAGAAGAAAGAATTAGTGCAAACACGTTTCCTCTGAAGATTCGAGTTTGTATTGATTACTGCAAATTGAACTCTGCCACTTGTAAAGACCACTTTCCTCTTCCATTCATTGATCAAATGTTAGAAAGACTGGCTGGGCATGCATACTATTGTTTCCTAGATGGATATTCCGGGTACAACTAAATCCTGATTGTCCCTGAAGATCAAGAAAAAAAACCATGTTCACCTGTCCATTTAGAATGTTTGTATACCGGAGGATGCCATTTGGATTGTGAAACACCCCAGCAACATTTCAATGTTGCATGCTTAACTTGTTCTCAGATATGGTTGAACGGTTTTTGAAAATATTCATGGACGATTTCTCAATTCATGGAGATTATTTTGACCTGTGCTTTCATCATCTAGAATTAGTCCTTAAAAGATGTACGGAGAAAAACTTGACACTAAATTGGGAAAAGTGTTATTTTATGGTAAAAAAGGGAATCGTTCTAGGGCACAAAGTTTCAATCAAAGGAATTGAGATTGATAAGGCAAAAGTTGAAGTGATTGCCAAACTCCCTGAGCTAAAGTGTATAAATGACATCAGATCTTTTTTAGGGCATGCCGGATTCTATAGAAGATTCATCAAAGAGTTTAGGAAGATTGTTAGACCGTTGACGAATCTATTAGCAAAAGATGTGCCCTTCCATTTTGACGAGAGATGTCTAAAAGTATGGGAGAGATTAAAATAAGAACTTATCTCTGCTCCAATTATTTTGGCACCTGATTGGACAAAACCTTTCGAAATCATGTGTGCACTAATTTTGCTATTGGCACTGTTTTAGGACAACGCATTGATAATAGGCAACACATGATTTATTATGCGAGTAGAATATTGAATGACACACAACTCAACTATACTACGACTGAAAAAGAGTTTTTAGCCAAAGTCTTTGTGTTGGAAAAAAATTTAGACAATACCTACTCAGATCCAGAACAACTGTGTTCACGGATCATTCCGCGCTGAGATACTTAATGGCAAAGAAGGACACTAAAGCAAGACTCATTTGTTGGATCCTTCTTTTACAAGAGTTTGACCTCAAAATAAAAGATATAAAAGGTGTGAAAAATATAGTGGTAGATCATCTTTCTTGAATCCCTAATGCACCTATAGAAACAACACCAATAAATGAAGATTTTCCTGACGAGCAACTCCTAGATATATGTCATGAGCCTTTGTATGTAGATATTTCTTGCTACCGAGCAAATACCTTCTGAATAGTCAAATTAGGACAAACACTGTTTCTTCGCTCAAGTTCAGTTCTTCTTTTGGGAAGAACCGTATCTTTTTAAATACTATCCTGATCAAATCATTAGACAGTGTCTTCCTGAAAATGAACATAGGAGCGTGCTAGCATTTTGTCACGAGCTTGCGTGTGGTGGACACTTTGGTCCACGCAAGACTGCTGAAAAAGTCTTGCAAAGTGGGTTCTACTGGCCCACTCTTTTCAAAGATTCTTTCAATTTTTGCAAGCTGTGCAAAAATTGCCAATTGACGGGTAGGATTTCAGAAAGAGACATGATGCCCTTAAACCCCACTCTTGGACTAGAAATTTTCAACATTTGGGGCATCGACTTTATGGGGCCATTTCCCATTTCCTCTGGCAACCAATACATTTTGGTTGCAGTTGATTATATGTCAAAATAGGTAGAAGCGGTGCCAACTAGAACAAATGACAACAAGGTTGTTGTCAAATTCCTAAAAGAGAATATAATTTTCCGCTTTGGTGCCCCCGTGCGATAATAAGTGACAAAAAGTCGCACTTCTGCAACAGAGCTTTTGAAGCACTAATGCGAAAGTACTCCATAATACATAAATTATTCATGGCGTATCTTCCTCAAACCAATGAGCAGGTTGAGCTTACAAATAGACAAATTAAGCTCATACTGAAAAAAATTATAGGACAAAACTGTAAGGATTGGTCCGTAAAGCTTATAGATGCACTATGAGATTATCAGACTGCCTACAAGACTGTCCTTGGTATGTCCCCGTATCGAGTAGTATTTGGAAAACTCTGCCATCTGCCGATTGAACTGGAACACCATGCTTTATGGGCGATCAAGCAACTCAACTCTGATTTAAATAAAGCCGGTGATTTACGAAAACTACAGATTTTGAAATTAGAGGAGATACGAAATGAAGTATATGATAATGCCAGAATTACCAAAAGCAGAACCAAGATTTTTCATGATCACTCCATAAACCAGAAAAATTTTATCCCAGGACAAAAAGTTCTGCTTTACAATTCTAGGCTTCATCTCTTTGTGGGCAAATTGAAAACCAGATGGTCAGGTCCCTTCACAGTACAAACAATATTTCCTCATGGTGCAGCAGAGGTATCTGATCCAAGAAGTGGCAACATTTTTAAAGTCAATGGCCAGAGACTAAAACCCTTCTTGACCACTGAGCCTGAACCCTCTGATGCACATATTGTGGGTCTCATAGACCAAACTTATGACTGACCCAAGTCCACACCAATCATCTTAATTGAAAATTTAATAAAAGGGAAATCAAATAAAAAACCATATAATATAAAAATGAAAAAAATTAAAAATTAGGACTCCATTGTAAAACCCCCCCCCACTAGGATTTCTTTTTGTGTATATATTACACCTTTTCCCTAAAAATAAAAACTCAAAATCCTAGTATAGGAATTTTCACATATACCTAGGGCTAAAAAAAGAAACTAACCCTTTTCGTCCCTCTATAAAAACCCTTTCATCCTCTCTTTCGTGCCTCAAACCTAAACCTAACCTCAGATCTGAAGAGAAGAAGAGAGAGCGCCGCCCCTCCCAAAACTCGACCTCTGGTCTCCTCCAGTCTTCTACAGAAAACCCCATAAATCGCGGATCTGTAGCTGTCCTGTCATCTCCTGAGCACCGCTAAGTTTTCTAGCAGTCAATTTTTATGGGTAGATCTCAGATCTACAGTCGATGCTCTTCTTTTCCTTCTTGGATTGCTCAGAGCAATCCATATTTCGTTTCCCCTCAAGAATTTCGGGGGAGGTTTGTATACTTTAATCATTTCTTCCACGTATTTTAATTTTCAGATCCATGGCCCCATCTATTTTCGCTGAAAAAGATTTCTCTAGGATCTTAACTGATGTGAATGGTTATGGCCATGTATTTCAGGATAGGATTCGAGAAAGAAATTGGTATGATCTTGTGTATGACAATCCTGAATTTGAAGCATACTATTGTCCTGAACTTTTCAAAAAGTTTTGCACATGCATTGACACTGCCACCATTGATCTTGACAATCACCAATTTACTATGCACTTTGACAATGGGGACATCATAGTTACCGTTGACATGATTGAGGATTGCACACAAGTCCCTAGTTCACCACAACAAGCACTTACCTCTTATAAAATACATGGCAATTATGCGTGCCCATTGTGCGGAGCAAAACCATGGGCTTAAGGCTAGCACAACCTTTCACAATTGTTAGCCCAAAGGCATTAGCCCAAGTTTTGATGATAACAAAACATATATAGTTATGTTTTTAACAATTTTGTTTAACAAAGTTTCAGGTTAATACTTTGTTGCATTTCAGCTCCATCACAAGACTCACATGTTTGGAAGCCAAGAAGATGTAGATCCCAGAGTTTAAGCACATAGAAGAGCTCAAGGATCAAGTTTGCAAAAAGAAGACGATATCAAGATTTGTGTTTTTGCTTTTTACATTTTAGATAGGATTTCTAGTCGTTTGTTAAAACCAAGATGATATAGGTTGATAGCTCTTTGGGATTGAAATACACATATTTCACATTCCTAAAGTGTTTTAAAAAGAGTTCAAAACATTTCTCATTTCCGTTTTCAAGATCAAGTTTCGAAAATACTGGTTTTCGATTTAGAAAAGCGTTTTTACAAAATATAGTTCTAACTTTGTTTGGTGTTGATCCATGATCACACACTGGTTCTAACAAGTCTCTAGAACTCTATTTTGTATTTAAAGATCAAAGTTTATTTTGTTGGAAAAAGATTGGTTTAAAAAAGATTTCCATAATAAGTTTTTGGCCCAAGGTCAGTCGACCGATCAGTCGACCGTAGGCAGAACAGGTTCGCTCTGTCGGTCGATCGAGCGGTTGACCGACATGCACCAAAGTGCATTGTGTGTACTTCGGTCGATCGTGCGGTCGACTGACTGCAAGAGCTTTGCTCTCGGTTGGGTCCGGTCGACCGACAGAGAGCTTTCCTCTCTAGTTGGGAAAAACGGTCGACCGACTGGTCGACCGCTATCCCCAAAGGTCGAAAATCCAACAGTTGGCGGTCGACCGGCCGGTCGACCGACAGAAGGATTTCCTTCTGATTTTTTCCCAACGACTATATTCTGTTTTGTCTTTTTCGACACTTATGGGTTTTCTCCTCATGTTTTTAACCCCTATAAATAGTGGGACTATAAAAAAATTCAAACACAAGATTTAAGAAGTTAGAAAAATTTTTTACAAGTTTACAAGAAGATTTAGTCAAGTTTTATTCTTTTCTTAAAAGTTTTTCTTTTGAGCTAAAATTTCACTTTCTTGATTTCTTAGCTTGAGCCTTCCCTCTACATCTTTGCAAGCTATTTCCACTACACAACCTTAAAGAGTTTTACCTCCTCATCTTGGTTATAGGATTGTGCTTGTGAGCCTTTTGTGATTAAGAAAAGATCATCAATTTTTTTCTATTGTGAAGTTGTAGAGGTTACGGTCTCAAGTGAGCTAGTGAGCTCCGTGTTGGTGTTGCGGCACCGCGAGAGTGGACTTGTGAGTTCATTAAGTTCTAGTGAGAACTTGTAACTATTGAAGATATAGTGAGATCAGTCATAGTGAAAATCCTTCATAGTGTTGAAGACGGGGACTTTAGAGCAGTGGCTCGAACCTCGGAACATATCATGTTTGCGATTACTTACTGTTTCTCGCTTCACTATAATCTCTCTTTACTTACTTGCACACTTACATTGTTTACTTATTTGCAAGTATTTCTTGTGTTGTGATTGGTATTTGCTAGATTACTAGCAAGTTAATTTTTATTCCGCATTATTTGTCATTTAGTATAGCCATCACCTATTTATCCCCCTCTAGATGATTTATAATTGGTATCAGAGCCTAACCCTAGTTTTGGTTTAACCACCTTAGGGAGATCCTTTCATTTTGGCTATATTCATTTGTTACATTTGTTATTTGCGTGTGTACTATACTTGTTTTCATGGCATCACACGACTTCTCTAGCATCAAATCTCCACCCAAATTTGATGGGTTGAACTTTTCGATTTGGAAGGTCAGGATAAAACTATTCCTTAAGTCCCTAGGAGTTAGAGTTGCCAAGGCCATTATCAAATAATTTGTTGAACCTCACGATGATGAGGATACATGGTCTGAAGCAACCACCAAAGACTATGAGGCCAATGTTAAAGCCCAATATGCAATTACATAAGCATTAAATGATAATGATCTTTCTCGTGTAATTAATTGCAAATCCTCTTATAAGGTTTGGAATGATCTAATCATTACTGATCAGGGACATCGCAAGTTAAGAGATCTAAAGTTGACTTACTTCGTTCTCAATATGAGAATTTTTACATGCTTGAAAATGAAAGTATTGATGAGATGCTTACTCGGTTCACCAAGATAACTAATAGTTTATCTTCTTTAGGTGACACAATTGATAATGACCAAAGATTTGAAAGGTCATTAGAGCTCTCCCCAAAGCTTGGGAAGTCAAGACGACAACCCTTAAGGAGCTCAATGATAGAAAAAAGATGGACTTCTCTGGCTTCATTGAAAATCTCAAAACTCATGAGATGGAAATGAAGGTGAGAGAAGAAAGGGAGACACCAAAGAAGAAAGCAAATGCTTTCAAAGCTACTCCCTCCACCATCGATGAAGAAAATTCATCCGAAGATGGAGATGAAGACTTTGCCATGCTCATTAGGAAAGTAGGCAAAATGTTTTATAAGAAGAAAAGGCAAAGTAACTTCCGAAGAGGAAGACATCAAGAAAGATTTGAAAAGAAGGAGGAGACGGGTTCTTTCTTTCATTGCAAGAAGACGGGCCATCAAATTGCGAATTGCCCCTCACTTCAAGCCACTACCTCCAAGAACGTGCATAGGAAGAAGAAGACAATGGTAGCCACTTGGGATGATTTGGAAACAGATTTCGAAGAGGAGATTGATGTCGCACACGTTTGCTTCATGGCAAATGGAGAGGAGTCTTCCATGGTAAATCTTGAAACCTCTTTAGAAGATAATGATTTAACTATAGATGAATTTGCATAATTTTTTGAAGAATTACAAAATAGATATGAAATTTCTCTTGCACAAAATAAAAAATTGGAAAAGAAAAATGACTTTTTAAAGAATAAGCTAGAAATTGTTTTTAAAGAGAAAAATGACTTATCTATTTCCTTTGAGAAAATAAAAAAGGATTTTGATAAATACAAACTTGTTTGTAAGGGTAAAAGCCCTAATATTGCTTTTAACGAAAAATTTTTTTTGAATACCCAAAAACGTATTGATGTTTTGGATACCACTTTGAAAAAGTGTGCATTTGACATGAACAAATTTGCTTCCATGTTTTCAAAGGGAAAAATCCAAAGAAAACATACACCTCATTCATCTCACACACACACCATGAAAAACATGCACATACACATCAATATAAGCATGCTTTCATGTATGGTAAAGTGTACACATGTGCACATTGCGGCCGCAAAAGCGATTTAGCAAAATTTCATTATGCTAAGTTAAATATGTTTGATTGAGACGGGAAAATAATAAAGAAAGAGTTAAAGTTAGAAGGTCTTAGTCTTATCTCAATGTAACCGTGTAGTAAGGGTTAGAGGGGTAGATCCACAGGGAAGGATGCGATGGAAGCTTTTCAGAACGATTTTCTCTAAAATTAGCTTGGAAAAAAGAGATATTGATTGTGAGAATTAGATTTAATCAAGCAAAGAGAATTATAGTCTACTAATCATCTACCACAACCAAAGTATTAGCCTAAAAGAGTGAACATCATATTGAGTGAAGAATTATCCACCCTAGGATTTTGATTGAGAATTAAGCAAGATGAGTAAAAATATTGTAAGCCCTAATTAGTGTGCACTAATAAAAACTAAACTATATTCATCCTAATTTCAAAGTATAGCATAAGAAAAGTCTATTTGAAATTATGCTATCAAAGTATTTAAATATGAACTATGAATAACCATTTAAAAAGTGCAACCCAAATTAGTTAAACTTAATTATTGATTTATCTTCAAGAACACCAATTTAATTCTAGGGTTTCTAACAAGCATAGATGTCAATCAGTTCATCTTTTAAACTAAACTTAAGTTGATTGAGAGATTAGCAAACTATAAGTTTAATTAGTTATTCATATTTTTATTTTTATTTTCAATTTTTATTTTGAATGAGAAAAGTTGCATGAAAATTAAAAGAAGAAAAACAAATAAGCTAAAGTAGAAAACTAAATTGAATTGCAAAGTAAGAAGAGTAAAAAGAATAAAGAACCTTATTTTATTGGATGTCACAGGCCAATTACAAAACTCTTCCGCTTCTTCAATAATCTTCTTCTCCAAATAAAAAAAATGAAATAATACAAGAAAATTTGGAAAGAAAAGAGGATCTAAAGAAAACCCTAAGCTTGAGCTCTGATATTTGCTCCTTTGTTGCTCTGCAGGGGTATTTATAGGAGATTTAAGACGTAGAGTCCCATTACAACTCTCCCACGAAAACACGTTGCCAGATCTATCCAAACGGTCGCATTTTCGCGGCTATAGCCGCGTTTCCATGGCAAAAGCTTGGCCAATGGCCACGCACTTTCTCGCGTGGCCTACTCTAATCCGTCCATCTGGGCGCCTCCTCCTGGATTCTGCATTCTGACCCTCGATCTTGAAAATTCGGGATAACTTGGGAAGCAAGTTATCAAAAATCCGAATTTGAAAAGAATTTGGTCCCTTTATCTTTATCTTCAAGCCTTTCTCCCCTTTATCTTTATCTTATAGTGCAAAAAACCAGATTCAAGTAGAAGTCCATCTCTGTTTTAGTATAAGGATCCATCTTATTCTATCCGTCTCCTCTCCTTGATTTGAATAGAAATTAGGAGTCCTACTTTATCCTCCCTCCTCCTCTCCTAGATTTTAAATTAATAATTTAAAATCCAAGTTTAGATTAGGTTAGATAAGATAGAAGCTTCTAAATTACTAAAATAAATCATGCATGTAGGCTTGTGGGCTTTTTGGGCTTGTGGGCTTCAATTGGGCTTCATTTATTTATTCTTTAATTACTCAAGACCTGCACAACATTAAACAATAAAACGTTACGTAGCAGTGCTTTATAAAAGAATAAGTAGGAAAATATGATGATAAATATGCACTTTTGACTACCTATCACACCCCCACACTTATCTTTTTGCTCGAGGATCTTTTTGCTCGTCCTCGAGAAAAAATAAAAAGAAAAAGGAAAAGAAAATAAAAACTAACCTATCCTAACTCACTTTCGTAGGAATCACTGTTGCACTTAGCGCGTGCAACAAGCCGTTAAACCTCTAACTTACCCATAGAGGACGAGTGTTGTCTCGTGAGAGTTTTCAGTGGATTACACCCACAAAATCCATAAAGAAAGAAAAATAAAGTGTTAGTATTTTTGAAAAGCATTTTGAAAATGAGAGACACTATTTGAATTATTATTCTAAGAGTTCAAGTAATCTATAAGTTATAGGAAAATTGATGTTTTCATTCCTAAACTTAGTCTCTATTCAAAAACTTGTTATTAATCAAGGTAAGGAGTCAAACTGTATTTCTCATCTAGTCTATTATTTTACCCGAAGTCATATACATCTTCATGACCATGAAATTTTGACTAAGGATTCTTTAACTCTAACTCTTATGCTTTATTATTATATATATAAATTTTTTTATTTTCCCCTTTTTTTGTGATATTACTCCTTAGTTCTTAACTAGCCCATGAATTGCTTGCCCATGTTTCCTATGCTCACTTGGTTGATAGATATCTTTGCATGTATGTGTACATAGATTAATTAATTTGCTCATATACATGTGTGTGTGTGTGTGTGTATTGTTTATGTATCTATCTTGTGATTGGGTATCATATTTAAAATTATATTTAAGCAATAAATCAAGATAGCAATTGCGCGCTTCAACTCTTATCTAGAGGAATGATGAGGAGAAATTTAGAACTCATTAAGGGTACTCGGCTTCAATAGCTTTTTTTATTTGCTTAATATATGATTTAATTGTGAAAAATATATTTTAATAGAATAATAAAAAAATAAGTTTTGATACCATTTTCATGTGTTTTTCATGATATAAGATTTTTGGTGTTATTTCTCTATTTATGTATAAAAATATCGAATTTGAAATATTTTTCAAAAGCCCTTGATTCATATTTTCTAAAAACTGTTTTTCTTGGGTAGTTCTGGTCGATCGAGTTGATCTGGAATAGGTCCGGTCGACTGGGCGGTTGACCGAGAAAACCTGAATATAAAAAAAATTGGCCTAAGCTGGTCGACCGATTGTAATCGAGATGCTCGGTTAGACCCTGGTCGACCGGGTAGTCGACCGTAAGTCAGGTCTGCTGATTTTTTACCCATTTTAAAAACCCTAAAATCCCTAAATCTCTCTCTTTTTCTCTCCTCCACCGACTCTTCCCTCTTCTCCTCCCTAATTCTCTTCATTCCATCTCTCCCAAACCCCTTCCAAACTCAATTTAATCCATAAAATTTGTTAGATCTCTCCTCAAAACTTCAGATTCACCTGTTTTCAAGGAGAAATTTTGGATTCTTCAAGGTATAATCTCAAATCTTCCTAAATCTTCTTTATTTCATAATTTTTTCTTGAAATTTTTCTAAAATTGATGCCTAAATCTTGTTTATCATCTTTCTAGTTTACCATGTCTAAGAGGCCTAGATCTGAGAAGGGTAAACTACTTGAATCATCATCAAACCCTTTTGTTTCTCAGAATGCATCTCATAGATTTTATGTGATCCATAATAAACATGTAATTTCTGATAGAACTGTTGTGCTTGCTGATTTTGAACACTTGAATCTAGCAAATATTTTGAACACAAGCTCTCTTGAATATCTAGTCGACATTAAGGAACCCGTCTACCCTGAGCTTGTTCAATATTTCTACTCTAATCTGACCTTTCAAAACAATCATGTCAGATCTAGGGTTCTGGGGAAGGACATCAACATTTCTTTAGATCGATTTGCCTATTTGCTACATCTCTTCTGTGAAGGTGTAGAAATCTATAATGTTGATATACATGATTTTGAATATCCTGACGGTAAATCTGCCCTCACCACATCTCTCCTACTTCACGATGATGATAACTCTGCTTTAGTTAGGAACGAGGAGGTGAAGTATTAGATGCTCCCGCCCAGGTCCTCCCGCCCAGGTCCTAGCTAAAATAGTGCTCTATAATCTCTTGCCAAAATCAGGAGAATATAGTCATGCTCAGAGTTCTGCTCCCCTCTTGATCTACTGCCTTTTGAAAGACATTAGAGTAAATATTCTTAAGCTCATCATCGATTACAGCTTCTGAGCACCTCCTGATCCCAAACTGGCACTTGCCATTTGGGATGCTCATTACCCGACTCCTCAAACAATTAAAATTTGATTTTTTTGCTCAATGGTCCATCAAACCATCTGTTGATATCAACAGCACTCTCCTACAGAGGATGCGTGCTAGGGAGCGTGCTCCTGATCCTCAGCCCCCTCCTATCATTCCCGTTATTGCCCCTGGATCATCTTCAGCCTTTTCAGCTTCTTTTGACCCATACACAGCTCTTTCTGCTCAGCTTCGTGAGCATGATCTGAAGATGTCAGCAAATTTTAAAAGAATTGAGCACAGAGTTCAGAACGATCTGCAATACATCTGCTCATTTATTTGATATCTTCAGACATGTGTCGATGAGACCTATAATAGGAACACTTAGCCTATTCCACCTCCGAGAGGCCACACGCAGCCCTTTCCTTTATCGGGTCCTCCGTTTGACACTTGGGTACCTCCCAGCTCCTTCCGAGGCATCAACTCCTGCTGAAGATCCAGACTTTCAGAAAGAGTGACCCCTTTTCTGTTGATGACAAAAAGGGGGAGAGAGATTTTATAGAGTTATCCGGGAGTTTTTATTTTCATATATGTACTCTTTTATTTGGACATGTAGTATTTGGTGTTTGGACATGTGTTTTTATATTATAGTACTTATTTTGTGGTATGGAACTTGTTTTGAGGTTGGCATGAACCTTTGTATGGATAAATTTCTTTTATGATATCAATATTGTCTTTGAGAAGTCATGTATCTTTTTTTTTGGTTGATATTTGATACTTATCTTCTATATGTGGTATGTGATGTGTTTGTATTCTTATGTATCCTTTGTAAACCAACCATTTTACCACTTGTTTTGGAGGTTGAAGATTATTGGTTGGTTGTAGGAAACTGTTTATGCATACACCTTGTAATTTTGTATTCTTGGTATGCAAAGATGGGTTGCATAGAGCTTGATTGATATATCTTATTCATATGCTTTTATTGATGCATCTAACTTATATGTCACATTTTGATATATGCATGCGTTTAGGGGGAGCTTCACTTGAAGTCTCTTCCCAAATTATTTGTGATAATTCCATGTGTTTTGTTATCATCAAAAAAGGGGAGATTGTTAGCCCAAAGGTCATTAGCCCTACTTTTGATTATAACAAGACTTATGTAGTTATGTTTTTAACAATTTTATTTAACAAAACTTCAGGTTAATACTTTGTTGCATTTCGGCTCCATCACAAGACTCACACGTTTGGAAGCCAAGAAGATGTAGATCGCAGAGCCTAAGCACATAGAAGAGCTCAAGAATCAAGTTTGCAAAAGAAGACGATATCAAGATTTGTATTTTTGCTTCTTGCATTTTAGATAGGATT
Source organism: Agave tequilana (assembly GCA_038442645.1). Classification (NCBI taxonomy): domain Eukaryota; kingdom Viridiplantae; phylum Streptophyta; class Magnoliopsida; order Asparagales; family Asparagaceae; genus Agave; species Agave tequilana. Next base: position 96,829 of record JAVJIF010008797.1, read on the forward strand.
TATAGTCGTTTGTTAAAGCCAAGATGATATAGGTTGATAGCTCTTTGGGATTGACACACATACATTTTTCACATTCCTAAAGTGTTTTAGAAAAAGTTCAAAACATTTCTATTTTGTTTTCAAGATCAAGTTTCAGAAAAACGAGTTTCGAAAAAATTGGTTTTCGATTTAGAAAAGTATTTTTACAAAATATAGTTCTAACTTTGTTTTATGTTGATCCATGATTACACACTGGTTTTACCAAGTCCCTAAAACTCTATTTTGTGTTTATAGATCAAAGTTTAGTTTGTCGAAAAAAGATTGGTTTCAAAAAATTTTCATAACAAGCTTTTCGCCCAAGGTCAGTCGACCGACCGATCACCATAGGCAGAGCAGATTTGCTCTGTCGGTCGATCGACATGCACCAAAGTGCATTGTGTGCACTTTGGTCGACCGTGTGGTCGATCGACTACAAGAGCTTTGCTCTCGGTTGGGTCCGATCGACTGCCCCATCGACCGACAGAGAGCTTTGCTCTCTAGTTGGGAAAAATGGTCGACCGACTGGTCGATCGCTATCTCCAACCGTCAAAAATCTGACCGTTAGTGATCGACCGGCCGGTCGACCGACAGAAGGATTTCCTTCTTATTTTTTTCCAAAGGCTATATTCTGTTTTTTCTTTTTCTGGGACTTTTCTCAATGACTCTTTTGGGTTTTCTCCTCATATTTTCATCTCCTATAAATAGTGGGACTGTAGAAAAATCCAAACACAAGATTTAAGGAGTTAGGAAAAAGATTTTACAAGTTTACAAGAAGACTTGTCAAGTTTTAGCCTTTTCTTAAAAGTTTTTCTTTTGAGCCAAAATTCCACTTTCTTGATTTCTTAGCTTGAGTCCTCCCTTTACATCTTTGCAAACTATTTCCATTACACAATCCCAAAGAGTTTCAGCTCCTCATCTTGGTTATAGGATTGTGCTTGTGAGCCTTTTGTGATCAAGAGAAGATCACTGATTTTCTTCTATTGTGAAGTTGTAGAGGTTGCGGCCTCAAGTGAGCTAATAAGCTCCGTGTTGGTGTTGCGACACCGCAAGAGAGGATTTGTGAGTCCATTAAGTTCTAGTGAGAACTTGCAACGGTTGACGATCTAGTGAGATCAGTCATAGTAAAAAAACCTTCATAGTGTTGAAGGCGGGGACGTAGAGCAGTGGCTCAAACCTCAAAACATATCATCGTGTTTGTGATTGCTTACTCTGTCTCTCTTCACTCTACTCTCTCTTTACTTGCACACTTACATTGTTTATTTATTTGCAAGTATTTCTTGTGTTGTGATTGGCATTTGCTAGGTTGCTAGCAAGTAAATTTTTATTCCGCTTTATTTGCCATTTATTATAACCATCACCTATTCATCCCCTCTAGGTGATTTACAGCAATGTCCATTGCGTTAGACGATGGGTCCAATGCAACATATAGGCTCTGACCACACCACATCTTTTAATAGGCATGTGTTGTAAATTATCCACAGCCTGATGAATAAGCTGTTGGCCTAAAGGCCCATCACTCTAGTTTTGATGATGATTAGCTCATATAGTTATAGTAGTAATGATCTTGTATTTAATAAGTTTCAGATATTTGATTAAGATCTTAGTCGGTGTTTAGTTTCAACCAAAGATTGGAAGTCAAGTTTTGAAGCTAGCACATGTTAATTCAAGAGCTCGCGCTTCAAGATCGCATCAAGTACTCAACAGAAGTCTAGCTCTTTGGATCAAGGTTTGGACCAAGTCAAAATGGAGAAGAAGATTTTTAAGAGAAGATTATCAAGACTTGTGTCATGTTTGTAAGTATTAAGATTTTATATTTTAAATAAAATGTAAAGGATAGATTAGTTGTGAATTGCTCAAGCTTATATACACACACACAAAATATTTCAAAAGATTTCAAGTTAAATAGTTTAGTTTTTGGAAAATACATATTTTGGTTTTGAGCTTCAAAGAATATATCCTTTTGGTTTCATGAATAGAATTCATCAAATTGAGTTTATACAGTTTATATGTGTTTTGGATTTCATCCATACACATTGATGTCTCAAATGTTTCGGAAAAACTTATTTGATGTTTCTAGTTTATGGTTTAAGTTTTGTTAAAGTCAAAACTTTATTTTTGAGCTTATTGTCAAAAACATAGATATTTCATCTTATATGTGTATTGGAGCTTATCCATATACACTATGCTTCAAAAGTGTTTAAAATATCTTGTTTTTTATTTGAACAAGTTTTGAAAAAATCATTTTTCAATTTAAAGTTTGATTTTGAAAAATACGGTTTTGGTTTTAAAGCTAAATTTCTACATCACAAAAATAGTTCAGCATGTTTGTAATATGTGTTGATTTTTTATCACACATATTTGTACTTCAAAGTATTTCAATGAACTTATTTTTGTAGATTTTTATGAGATTCAAATAAAATTTTAGGGTGTTAAAAGACCAAGTTTCAATTCCTGAAATCCTTGACCTAGGTCTAAGAGGTGACGTGAAAGTAATTTTTGAAAATTCAATCCCGTTTGAAAACTAAAAAACTGGGAATCAGCCAGCGATGCCGACCGACACCGGTTTTAGAGATTTTGCAGAAAAATTTCGAAAAATTTCAAAAAATTATGAAAAATCTAAAATATTAGAAAACAGTGTCTGAAACTGAAATCGGTCAAATCTAACTACCAGAAAGGTCAAATCGGCTACAGGCTTGTATTGGGTTCCCGATCCGAGTCAGGGCTGACTTTAAGACTGAGAATCTAGATCCGATACCAAAAACATGAGAAATCACAACTTAAAAATAAATACTGAAAGAAAATTAAATAATACGGTCAAAAAAATCATGATACGTATTTGGGTACGTATCCCGGGAACGTGGTGTTACAATCTACCCACCTAATAAAAATTTCGTCCTAGAAATTTCTATAAAGAGGGAGATGAACATGGAAGAGATTACAGTCAATGATGATAGTATGATAAAGTATAAAGGAGAAGGAAGATTACCGACTCAGGACACATATCTGAGTTGGTTGAAGAGATGACGGGAAGAAACTGAAAGGAAAAAGATAGAAGGGACTCAGGATTCAAAAAAAAGATTGCGAGGAGGAATAGATAACACCGCACTTGCAATTGGAATGTATATTCAAGACTCGTTCTCTCTAGCTACAAATTAAAGCATCATTAATCTGCCAACTGGTTGTACTGAGGATGTTAGAGCCCAGGCTCTGATACCAACCTGTGGCGCGCCAATCCCGCGGGTACGGAGACGTCACTGCGACGTATATATGCAGGCAGAGATACCCTCACGTATATACGCTAAGTATCAGTACAGACAAGAATCAGAGTACGGAACAGTGGTAATATATATTCCAACAGAAAAGTACAAGTACATGGTCATCATAGAAAGTGATACAATATTATAGGAATATTACGTCACCAGAAGATATAAGAGTACATAATGCGAAGAGATATACAAAAGCTGAGAGGTGCTCACGAGCAGCAAGAGGGACCGCGAAAGCCAATCAGGAGAAGAGCTGGAAGGAAGAGCTATGATGGCGTCCAAGCTTCTATTGCACTCTGACCATCACGGGAGGATCCGCTGCGCGCTCTGATCAGCTACAGCCAAGCCACCATGATCCAGGCTCTAGAATCTGGACATGAGAATTCAGGGTTGTCAGATGCAACCCCGCGAGTACATAGTAAAGCCAAGTGGCGTGCATAACAGGTACATGTGTACAGGAAAAGTGTATTGTGAATATAAGCACATATGAACATGAAATGAGACAGTAAGTAAAGTAACTACAGGAAAATCAGTTATACAAGCCCATATTACCGATTCGTGAGATTAGTACGTCAAAAGAATAATCCAAACAAGGAAACCCTCATATATATACCCTATACCTCATGTCACTATAGTCTGAGTTTATATAACCTAATTTTGCCTTCACAATTGTTGGCCCAAGGTTACAATCAACCCATGTTTAGTGTATTTTGATGATTACAAAACATATTAGTTATTTGTACTAATATCATTTGTTGTTTAAAGTGTGTTTCAGGTTTATTATCATACTAAAAGTACTCTCACTCATATACAAAGATTTTGGACTCAAATACAAGATTTTGGACTCAAGACAAGTCAAATTGGGCTCAAATTGCAATATTGAAGATCAAGAGAAGATAGCTCAAGTTGAAGTCTTGAAGACCTGTGTAGTTTGTAAGTTTAGTTTTGTAAAGATAGAATATGTGAAATTTGGCTCTAGGATTTGCACACACATTTGTTTTGTATGTTTCTATGTTTTCAAAATATTTATTTCTAGGTTTATGCCTTAGTTTATACATACATGTACCCAAAGCCTTATATCTTCAAAACTTGTTTAAATACATGTATATAAACTATTTTCAGCATAACTCTTAGCTTAAGATTTTTAAAGGAATTTCTACAAATTTTTCTAACTCAAAATCTGCCCAGAAAAACTGTTTTCCAGGCAGACCGGTCGACCGACCCTAAATATCAGTCGACCGGCTGCTGTGGCCAGACATGCACGAGGCTGTGCATGTCTGCCGGTCGACCGACCCTAAATATCGGTCGACTGATTTTTGGTGATCTGCTCTCTGTATTTTTCGGTCGACTGGCCCAGTCGACCGATAGAAGGAAACTGTGTTTCCTTCTGTGAGATCGGTCGACTGGCAGTCGACCGGAGCCACAACGGCTCTTTTGCCAGCAGACACCCGGTCGACCGGCAGTCGACCGGTAGGCCTGCAACAAGCCCAACGGCTCTTTCTATTTTGGGAATTTCTGAAAATCTGTTTTCTCTTTTCTTTTTAACAGAGATTTTAGGAGTTGTTGGGATGCTTTTTCAGAGTTTTTCAGCAGAAAAAATCAGGGTTTTAACCTATTCTCTCCCTATAAATAGTGGGGAATAGGCCTTAGTTATCAACGAAGAAAAAATTACAAGTTTTCATTGTTTTCAAGAGAAAGAGAAAAATAGTTTAAAGCTTTCATTTCCATTCTTTCAATTTGGTTTTTCAGTTGTTGTTTGATCTCTAATATCACTCTACAACTGAAGCTTTTCTCACCACACTTCATAGTGCCAAAAATTTCATATTCTCTCTATAGGTGAAGTTGTAAAAGTGTGAGAGTGTTTGTAAAAGAGAAAGAGTGTTGTGGTCTAGTTGAGATCACAAATTTGTAATCTTTTGTTCTTGTGGAGACAAGTTCCTAAGGGGAACTTCTTTGTAAGGTGAAGCTACGGGCTTGAGGTCTTTGGAGGCCTTTCTTGTACGGGATCCTACGGGGATAGTGGAAACCCTTCACGGAGGTGAAGGCGGGGACTAGAGCTACGGGCTCGAACCTCGAAACAAATCACTTTGTTTGCGATTGGCTTGGCGTTCCTCTTGCTTATTTTCTTGCTTTAAATTACTTCCAATTTGTTGCTTGTGAACTAACTCTTATTTGTGCTATCCTTACTTGTTTACTTAACTTGCCTTCAATATTTCTTGCTACAATACTTGTGTGCATTTCATCATAGCATTTCATACTTGAAATTGTTCGATCACACCTCAATACAACACGGTTGCATTGCGCACCTCTAACCCATTTAAGGGGAATTGGGAGGAAGGAGTTCAGAACCTCGCAAGGGGTATTCGGCTCTTAGTCGTGTTTTGAGAGATCGTTGCATCCTCACTTAAGTAAAATTTAAAAAGATCATTAGATTAGCAATTACACCTATTCACCCCCCCTCTAGGTGTATTTCAATTGGTATCAGAGCTTGGACTCTAGGATTTGGCTTAACAACCTTAGAGAGATCCTTATATTGCTAATCACTTCATTCATTTCCACATAGTAAACATGGCCGATGGAATTAAGACCCCACCTAAGTTTGATGGACTTAACTTTCCCATATGGAAGGTTAAGATGACCGTTTTCTTGCAATCTCTAGGTAGTCGAGTTGCAAAGGCCGTGACTAAACAATTTAGTGTACCCCCCGGTGATGAATCCACTTGGTCCGAAATTGAGACCAAGGAGTTTGATGCCAATGCTAGGGCTCATTATGCACTCCTACAAGCCCTCAATGATGATGACATAGCTAGAGTCATCCATTGCAAATCCGCCTATGAGATTTGGACCCATTTGCTAGTAACACATGAGGGGACATCACAAGTGAAGAGGGCCAAGATAGACCTTCTTCGGTCCCAATATGAAAATTTTTGCATGCAAGAGAATGAAACCATAGATGATATGGTTACTAAGTTTACAAAGATTACTAATGGTCTTGCTTCTCTAGGTGAAGAAATCAACAATGACCAAAGGGTGAGAAAGATCATCCGGGCTCTCCCTCCATCATGGGAAGTGAAAGCTACAACATTGAAGGAACTCAATGACAAAGATGAGATTGAGCTCATTGGACTCATTGGTAACTTGAAGACCCATGAGATGGAGAGAAAGGCAAGGGAGGACATGGCACCTACCAAAAAGAAGACCATTGCCTTCAAAAGTCATGCTACCTACTCCGACGAAGATGACGAAGAAGAAGATGACGAGGAGCTCTCACTTCTAGTCAAAAATGTCCGGAGGATGTACAACAAGGCAAAGTTCCAAGGAAGGAGGAGATGGCAAGGAGGCAAGGAAGAAAGGAAGATCACTTGCTTTAATTGCCAAAAGCCGGGACACATAGTAGCGGAGTGTCCGGACAAAGTAAAGCCATCTTCATCCAAGAAGCCATACAAGAAAAAGGCTATGAAGGCAACATGGGATGACGAAAGTGAATCCGAGGAGGAGATTGACACCGCCAATATGTGCTTCATGGCAAATGAGAGCACAAGCAAGGTACTTTCCAAAGCCCAACGACGTAGAGGTTTGTGGTATCTTGATAGCGGTTGCTCAAGGCACATGACTTGGGACATCAACAACTTTGCAACCCTATCAAGATATCATGAAGGTGGCACCGTCACCTTCGGAGATGACGCCAAGGGTAAAATCATCGGTATTGGTAATGTAAAACTTGGCACCTCTCCTTTAATTGAAAATGTGGTTTTAGTTGATGGCCTCAAGCATAATCTCTTGAGTGTTAGTCAACTTTGTGATAAAGGTTTTGATGTTGTGTTTGATAATGTTTCTTGTAAAGTGATTGATAGAACTTCTAATGTTTGTGTATTTTCCGGTTTTCGTGAAAGCAATGTTTACATGATTGATATGTTAAATATGTCTTGTAATATAACATGTTTAAAAGCCCTCGATGACGACTCTTGGTTGTGGCATAGGAGATTAGGCCACGTTTCATTTGACCATATTTCTAGGCTTAACTCTAAGGAAATGGTGAAGGGTATTCCTTCATTGAACTTTGAAAAGGACCGAGTTTGTGACGCATGTCAATTTGGGAAACAAACTAAGTCCTCATTCAAATCAATTAAGGATATCATGTCATCACGTCCATTAGAGCTAATCCACATGGATTTATTTGGCCCTACACAAACCAAAAGTTTAAGTGGGAGTAGATTTGCTTATGTTTTAGTAGATGATTTTTCGCGTTTTACTTGGGTTTATTTTCTTGAACATAAAAGTCAAACCTTTTCATATTTTCAAGCCTTTAAGAAAAGAGTTGAAAAGGAAAATGACTCCTCAATAATTAAAATAAGAAGTGATAGAGGAGGTGAGTTCATTAACCTTCCCTTTACCGCTTTTTGTGAGGAACATGGAATAAAACATGAACTTTCTTGTCCTAGAACTCCACAACAAAATGGAGTAGTTGAGCGGAAAAATCGTACTTTGCAAGAGATGGCTAGGACTATGTTAAATGAATATGGTCTACCACATTATTTGTGGGCCGAGGCCGTTCATACTTCATGTTACATTGCAAATCGTGTTTTCCTATGTAAAAATACTACTAAGACTTCTTATGAGATGTATTTTTCTAGAAAACCTAATGTTTCTTATTTCAAAGTGTTTGGTTGCAAATGTTTTGTTTTAAATACAAATATTAATTTGGGAAAATTTGATGCTAGATCATATGAGGCTATTTTTGTAGGTTACTCAAATACTAGTAAGGCTTATAGAGTCTTCAATAGGTCAACTTTGACTATTGAGGAATCTATTCATGTTAAATTTGAGGAATCTAACAAGTTTGTTAAGAATTGTGTAGAAATTGATGCTTTAGATGAAGGCTTGGAGAAAGTGACCTTAGAGGATGCTTCAACCATGGGAGACAAGCCAAAGGATGGTGATGGAAGTGAAGCCAAAGTAGAAGAGGCTCAAGGAAATGAACATCAAGCAAATGAAGAGGAGCCTTCTCAACCACTACCAAAGGATTGGAGATTCAATCCTCATCATCCCAAGGACCTCGTCATAGGTGAAGTATCAAAAGGGGTAACCACTCGCTCTAAGATTCAAGATTTTTGTGGTAATTATGCTTTTATTTCACACATAGAACCTAAAAATGTCCTCGAGGCCGAGGCCGATTCATATTGGTTGCTTGCAATGCAAGAGGAGCTCAATCAATTTGAGCGCAATCAAGTTTGGCACCTTGTTCCTAGGCCCCAAGATAGACCAACTATTGGCACTAAATGGATCTTTAAGAACAAGCTGGATGAATCGGGTAATGTAGTTAGAAACAAGGCTAGGTTAGTTGCCCAAGGTTACACTCAAATCGAAGGGATTGATTTTGAAGAAACCTTTGCACCCGTAGCACGGCTCGAAGCCATACGGATGACCTTAGCATATGCCTCATTTAAAGATTTTAAGTTATTTCAAATGGATGTAAAAAGTGCTTTTCTTAATGGTTATATTGATGAGGAGGTGTATGTTGAACAACCCCCGGGTTTGTTGATCCTACACACCCTAATTATGTTTATAAATTAGATAAAGCACTATATGGTTTGAAACAAGCCCCTAGGGCGTGGTATGAAAGATTGTCTTCATTTTTGCTTTCAAATGATTTTAAGAAAGGAAAAGTTGATAAAACATTATTTACCAAACATGTAGATCAAGATATCCTCATAGTTCAAATTTATGTTGATGACATTATTTTTGGATCTACTAATGTTTCTCTTTGCAAGAATTTTGAATCATGCATGAAAAGGGAATTTGAGATGTCTATGATGGGGGAGCTCAACTTCTTTCTTGGACTTCAAATCAAGCAACGTAGTGATGGGACATTCATCAACCAAGCCAAGTACACCAAAGAACTCATCAAGAGGTTCGGGCTTGAAGGATCCAAAGTAGCAAAGACTCCCATGGCAACCACTACAAAACTTGACAAGGATGAACAAGGTAAGGAAGTAGACATCAAATTATTTCGTAGCATGATTGGTAGTTTACTTTATCTTACGGCTAGTAGGCCGGATATAATGTTTTCCGTATGTTTATGTGCACGTTTTCAATCATGTCCTAAGGAATCACACTTAATTGCGGTAAAACGCATAATTAGGTACCTTAAGGGCACAATTGATTTAGGTTTGTGGTATCCAAAAACTAACCAACTTACCATGACTAGTTATTCGGATGCCGACTATGCCGGTTGTAGGGTAGATAGGAAGAGTACAAGTGGAACATGCCAATTCTTAGGTAATTGTCTTGTGTCTTGGTCTTCCAAAAAGCAAAATAGTGTAGCCCTTTCAACCGCCGAGGCGGAATATGTTGCGGCCGGAGCTTGTTGTGCACAAGTTCTTTGGATGCAACATACTCTTCTCGATTTTGATTTACATTTTGATCATGTTAAGATTTATTGTGATAATACTAGTGCTATTCACATGACCAAAAATGCTAATCAACATAGTAAAACCAAACATATAGACATTAGATATCATTTTCTTAGAGATCACTTTGAAAAAGGTGACATTGATATCGATTTTGTTTCTACCGATTTTCAACTTGCGGATATTTTCACAAAACCTTTAGATTATGCAAGATTTTCTTTTATTTGTGGTGAATTAAATGTTTGTAAAATTGATACTTAAAGTATCTTAGTTTGTTTTGTTTTGGTTTTTAATATGTGTTAAATTTTTTTTTGTTTTAACCCTTTTTGATGTATGACAAAAAGGGGGAGAAAAATGTATGAGTTTGGAGAAATACTAAGTTGTTTTTTAGTTGTTTTAATATTTGGTTCATGTTTGAGTTTCTTATTTATGGTGATGATTTTGTTTTAAAACATGATTTTTGTATGCTTACATAGTTTCTCATATTCATGTTAAATATATAGCATTGTTTAAGGGGGAGCTTTTCAAGCTTTTCCTCTTTTATTTGTTTAATAACTCATATGTTTTGTCATCATCAAAAAGGGGGAGATTGTTGGCCCAAGGTTACAATCAACCCATGTTTAGTGTATTTTGATGATTACAAAACATATTAGTTATTTGTACTAATATCATTTGTTGTTTAAAGTGTGTTTCAGGTTTATTATCATACTAAAAGTACTCTCACTCATATACAAAGATTTTGGACTCAAATACAAGATTTTGGACTCAAGACAAGTCAAATTGGGCTCAAATTGCAATATTGAAGATCAAGAGAAGATAGCTCAAGTTGAAGTCTTGAAGACCTGTGTAGTTTGTAAGTTTAGTTTTGTAAAGATAGAATATGTGAAATTTGGCTCTAGGATTTGCACACACATTTGTTTTGTATGTTTCTATGTTTTCAAAATATTTATTTCTAGGTTTATGCCTTAGTTTATACATACATGTACCCAAAGCCTTATATCTTCAAAACTTGTTTAAATACATGTATATAAACTATTTTCAGCATAACTCTTAGCTTAAGATTTTTAAAGGAATTTCTACAAATTTTTCTAACTCAAAATCTGCCCAGAAAAACTGTTTTCCAGGCAGACCGGTCGACCGACCCTAAATATCAGTCGACCGGCTGCTGTGGCCAGACATGCACGAGGCTGTGCATGTCTGCCGGTCGACCGACCCTAAATATCGGTCGACTGATTTTTGGTGATCTGCTCTCTGTATTTTTCGGTCGACTGGCCCAGTCGACCGATAGAAGGAAACTGTGTTTCCTTCTGTGAGATCGGTCGACTGGCAGTCGACCGGAGCCACAACGGCTCTTTTGCCAGCAGACACCCGGTCGACCGGCAGTCGACCGGTAGGCCTGCAACAAGCCCAACGGCTCTTTCTATTTTGGGAATTTCTGAAAATCTGTTTTCTCTTTTCTTTTTAACAGAGATTTTAGGAGTTGTTGGGATGCTTTTTCAGAGTTTTTCAGCAGAAAAAATCAGGGTTTTAACCTATTCTCTCCCTATAAATAGTGGGGAATAGGCCTTAGTTATCAACGAAGAAAAAATTACAAGTTTTCATTGTTTTCAAGAGAAAGAGAAAAATAGTTTAAAGCTTTCATTTCCATTCTTTCAATTTGGTTTTTCAGTTGTTGTTTGATCTCTAATATCACTCTACAACTGAAGCTTTTCTCACCACACTTCATAGTGCCAAAAATTTCATATTCTCTCTATAGGTGAAGTTGTAAAAGTGTGAGAGTGTTTGTAAAAGAGAAAGAGTGTTGTGGTCTAGTTGAGATCACAAATTTGTAATCTTTTGTTCTTGTGGAGACAAGTTCCTAAGGGAACTTCTTTGTAAGGTGAAGCTACGGGCTTGAGGTCTTTGGAGGCCTTTCTTGTACGGGATCCTACGGGGATAGTGGAAACCCTTCACGGAGGTGAAGGCGGGGACTAGAGCTACGGGCTCGAACCTCGAAACAAATCACTTTGTTTGCGATTGGCTTGGCGTTCCTCTTGCTTATTTTCTTGCTTTAAATTACTTCCAATTTGTTGCTTGTGAACTAACTCTTATTTGTGCTATCCTTACTTGTTTACTTAACTTGCCTTCAATATTTCTTGCTACAATACTTGTGTGCATTTCATCATAGCATTTCATACTTGAAATTGTTCGATCACACCTCAATACAACACGGTTGCATTGCGCACCTCTAACCCATTTAAGGGGAATTGGGAGGAAGGAGTTCAGAACCTCGCAAGGGGTATTCGGCTCTTAGTCGTGTTTTGAGAGATCGTTGCATCCTCACTTAAGTAAAATTTAAAAAGATCATTAGATTAGCAATTACACCTATTCACCCCCCTCTAGGTGTATTTCAATCACAATAACATAATAATGAAACAGTATGGAAGCAATCAAGTAATCCAACAAGATAGCACAGGTATAAGTGGTGAGCAGTATAGATCAAGTGTATAGCTAGTCATATATCAGGAGCATGTTATTATTAAGTTATTAAGACTCATCTGATTTGTATACGTCGGTATGTGTCCCATCCCACATATCTCAGCATACAGACCAGAGAGTAAGTTATTGGAAACTGATGGAGATCGACGAACCAAGTTTTGAATGGGTCTCGTACGTGCCCGGGACAACGATCAAGGAGTATCCGGTGCTGAGCCGGAACGTACCGCTAGGTACCAAGACTTATTGTACACCCGAACAGGAATAGGATGTCACCGCTCCCACAGGAATAGGCCCAGGGGCTTATGGCACAACTGGCAGGCAGGGGAGTAGGGGTGCCAGTACACCCCACAGAAGCGCCTGGTGGCCTCCAGGTCGAATCCATGTATATAGCCGCGCGACACTATAAGACCATCATAAACATGAAGACTATATCGGTACTCATCAGTTTCCCCCATCCTGGTGTAAGTTGTCTAATTATTAGAATTTGTCCAGTGATAATGTCCAGAAGGTGTTCATAGTAATCCTATATTCATGGTTATCCTATTACGGGGATCAACAGGAGTATAGTATCAGGAGCCACCCTTTTCCACGGGTTCAGGAATATAGGAGTTCAGGAGTACAGGAGTTCAAGAGTACCAAATGTCTGGTAATAATATAATAATTAAGTCCCCGTGAAAGTGATAATCATGAATATGCAAAGGAATACGGTATCTGGTGTAATAGTATCCAGTCAGGTGTCACAATATCAGGTCAAATATACTAGTACCAGGGATAGCATGTCAAATGAGTGATAGCACGTCAACCGTCAAGTATAGCATGGTAAATACTGGTGTCAGATATCAAGTGATAAGTGTAGCATGGCAAGTACCGGTGTCAGATATCAAGTGATAAGTGTAGCATGGCAAGTACCGGTGTATATATATCAGGGTCAGGTAACTAATATGTCGGTGAGAGTCACAACATCAAATATCAGGTATCAACTGGTCACATAACATGGTACAGGAGAACGGTATAAACATTTGAAACTCTTCACAATCATTTTTATAATAATAATAAGTTTATCTTTTAATTTAGCTATGCGAAGCCGAGTAAAGCGGGAGCAGATCTAGACATACCCGGTTTAATACCGGTTCGACAAAGTATAATAATGGCCGGAAGCTATCTATAAAGCATGATAATCATTTATATAACATATACTAACTTGCATAAAGAGACATTATATATTAAAATCAAGATAATAATTATTAGACATGGAACGATAGTAATAAAGCAAGAAATGTACTCGCCTAACACCGGATTGAAAATACCGAGAAAAGTTCGAGAAATCCGCGAACTCGTGTGAGCAAGCCACTAGCTCATAAATATATATTAAAATATATAAATATAAATATTTATTTAATTATTAGAGAGGAATGAGAGAGGAGAGAGGAGAGAGAAAGTTGTAGGAAGGAGAGAGAGAGAGACAGAGAGAAACAATAGGGTATTTTTGTAAAGAAATTAGGAATTAAAAGGGGAGGGGTATTGATTGTAAATATGGGGAAGTAATTTAGGGGTGAGGTGGAGGGTATTTTAGGGATGTGGAAAGTGGGTTTATTTAGGGAAAAGAAAGAGAAAAGAAAAGAAAAAAAGAAATGAAGAAAGAAGAAGAAAGAAAGAAATGGAAAAAGAGAAGGAGGGGGGTGGCCGGCACCGCCGGCGGCCTGGTGGCGCCAGGGGAGGGGCGGCGCCGCGCAGCTGCCCTAGGGGAGGGGAGGATTGGGGGTTGGTGTGGTTTGGTGGTTGTTTTTGTTTGGTGAAGTGGGTGGTGGTGGTAGTTGATGGTGGTGGTTATGGTGCTTGTGGTGGTTGTTGAAGGTGGTGAGGAGTTAGAGGAGGAGGAGGAGGAGGAGGTGATGATTGAGGGATTAGAAGTGGAGGAGGAGGTCATTTGGTGGGGAATTTTGGGGAAGAAGGTGAAGTGGTGGTGGTGGGTTTGGATGAAATTGGAGATGATGGAGTGATGGTTGGATGAAAAGGAGGTGGTGGAGTGGAGAGGGGGTGTGGTGATGGTGGAGGCGACGGTTGTGTTGATGGAAATGGGTTTTGTTTTGTTAAAGTATTGGAGAAAAATGAAAATAGAAAGGAAGGAGAAGGGAGGGTTTTTAATGGAGAAGGAGGAGAAAAGTGAAATGATGAAATGAGATGGGAGAGGGGCTGCAGCAACAGCCATGGGCTGCTGCAAGCTGCTGCGGCTGCGGCTGTGGCAGGGGAGCGCAATGCATGGGGAAGGCAAGGAGAAAATGAGAAAAGAAAGAAAAAGAAAGAAAATTAAAGGAAAAGGAAAAAAATAAGGAAAAAGAAAAGAAAATAGTAAAAAAAATTATTATTAAATAATTAATTTATTAAAATATGTGAGAGTATAAAGTAGGGGAGTAGAGAAAGAAAAAGTAAGAAAAGAAAATGTCAGTAGATAATATTATTATTTTAATAGGACGAAACTTTGACTGTTTCAGAAACGTTCCAAAAAATTCTCAAAAATAGTAAATATTATCTTAAGATGCTTGGTGAAATCAGATTCAAGAAATTTAATGTAATTTTCAAATTAAAAATCCTAAAATCTTCTGACGATACCTGCCAATACTAGAATCAGTCAAATTTTAATAAATTTAGAAAAATTCTAAAAAAATGTATTTAGATAGAAAATGAAATTCTAAGAAGTAAAATGAAATCCATTTTTGAAAATTCAATCCCATTTGAAAACTAAAAATCTGGGAATCAGACAGCGATGCTGACCGCACCGATTTTGGAGATTTTGCAGAAAAATTTCGAAAATTTTTTGAAAATCATGAAAAATCTAAAATATTAGAAAACAGTGTCTGAAACTTAAATTGTTCAAATCGGACTACCAAAAAGGTCAAATCGGGCTACAGGCTGGTATCGGGTTTCCGGTCCGGGTCAGGGCTGACTCTTAAGACTGAGAATCTAGATCCGATACCAAAAACATGAGAAATCACCACTTAAAAATAAATACTAAAATAAAATTGAAACAATACGGTCAAAAAAATCAGGATACGTATCTGGGTACGTATCCCGGGAACGGGGTGTTACAGTATGGGTACCAAAATCTTCCCCTATTGTATTTAATGTAGGTAGGCTCTCACTTGACATGAGGGTATTGGTGCCTTGATGTGGAATGCGTTTGAGCTTGATGGACACTACATTGGATGTTGTTGGCCCAAGGTTACAATCACCCGTTTTAGTGTGTTTTGATGATCACAAAACATATATAGTTATTTGTACTAATCATGTTTGTTGTTTCAGTGTGTTTCAGGGTTCTAATGATTCTAGGAGCATTCTTCCCTAAAGGAAGGTGGTTTTGACTCAAGTCACCTCATTTCGGGCTCAAGTATCAAGCTTGCAAAATCATATGAAGAAGCCCACTTGAAGATCTTGTAGTCATTTAGAACCAATGTAAGATATAGTTTGTTAAAGTTTGAGGTTGTAGAATATTGGCTCTAAGACACACACACACATTTTTAAAAATACAAGTTTTTGTTCTTGGTATTTGTTTTTAAGTTCATGCCTTGATTCTTATACATGATTCAAAATCCTTACAAATTTTGTATCGTGTTTACTCCATGTATAACTATCTTTTCAGTATGATACTTAGCTACATATACCTACAAAAATATTTTACAAATTTTTCCATAGTCCAAAATTTCCTCTCAGTTTTTCTGTGTCAGGCTGGACCGGCCGACCGGACCGGTCGACCGGATCCTGTGTCCAGGACGTGCACGCTCGTGCACGTCTGTCGGTCGGCCGACCGGTCGACCGACCGAAAACTTCTGCTCTCTGTTTTTTTGTCGGTCGGCCGACCGGTCGACCGCCTATACAAAACTGTGTTTCCTTCTTTATGCCGGTCGACCGGTCGGTCGACCCGAGCTCAACGGCTATATGCCAGTAGGGCTGACGGCCGACCGGGCCGGTCGGCCGCCAAGCCTGCCAGCTGCCAACGGCTCTTTCCTCTTTGGTGAAAATCTGAAATCTGTTTTTACACTGTTTTTGTGGCAGACTTTTTCTGAGTATTGTGGATTATTTTCTGATCAAATAAGCTTAAATTAAATAAGTTTTAATCCCTTCCTCTCCCTATAAATAGAGGAGATAGGTCTCTTGCAAATATACTAAGAAAAATACCAAGTTTTCAAGTTTGAAAAAGAAAGAAAAGTTTTCAAAGCTCTCTATTCTCTAGTGCATTCTTGGCTTTTGTTTTTCAGTTGTGTTCTCAAGCAAGTTTCATTTACAACTGAGTTTATTTTTCTCACTACACTTCTAGAGCCAAAATTCCCATCCTCATTCTATAAGGAAGTTGTAAAGAGAAAGTTTGTAAGAAGTTTGTGATCCTTTTGGTGATCACTTGGCTACTTGTTCCTTCTTCTTGTTCTTGTTGAGATACCTCTTCGGTAGAGGTTTGTAAGTGGTGGAGTTCGGTACTCCAGGCTTCGGTAGACCTTGTAAAGTCCTCGGTGGATAGTGGAAACCCTTCACGGCGGTGAAGGCGGGGAGTAGAGCGGTGGCTCAAACCTCGAAACAAATACTTTGTGTTTACGATTGATTTTCTCTTTGCTCTCTATTGCTCTTACTTTCTTACTTGTGTTATTGCTATTCTTTCATACCTTATGATATATCTTGTGTGCATTTCATTATTGCTTCAAATTCATTTCTTGTTACATTGTCGATCATTACTCATACAACAAGATTGCAATACGCACCTCAAACTCATATCTAGAGGAATCACGAGGAAGGAGTTCAGAGCCCTTCACCCGGTATTCGGCTCTTAGTCTTATTTTGAGTGATCATTGCATCATTCATTCATACTTGTTTTAAAAAGATTGTTAGATTAGCATATACACCTATTCACCTCCCTCTAGGTGTTTTCAATTGGTATTAGAGCATAGGTCTCTATGCTCTTGGCTTAACAACCTTAGAGAGATCCTTTATTTGCTAATCACCACATTCATTTCATACTTAGTAAAAATGGCCGATGGAATTAAGACCCCCCAAAGTTTGATGGCCTTAACTTTCCCATATGAAAGGTTAAGATGATCATTTTCTTGCAATCCCTAGGAAGCCGGGTTGCAAAGGCGGTGACCAAACCATTTAGTGCACCCACCGGTGATGAGTCTACTTGGTCCGAAATTGAAACCAAAGAATTTGATGCTAACTCTAGGGCTCACTATGCATTGCTCCAAGAACTTAATGATGATGATATTTCTAGAGTTATTCATTATAAATCTGCTCATGAAATTTGGACTCACTTGCTTGTTACTCATGAGGGAACCTCACAAGTAAAGAGGGCTAAAATAGACCTTCTTCGTTCCCAATATGAAAATTTCTCTATGAATGAAAATGAAACCATAGATGATATGGTTACTAGATTTACCAAGATTACTAATGGGCTTTCTTCTCTAAGTTATGGTATTGATAACGACCAAAGAGTAAGGAAGATCATCCGGGCTCTTCCACCTTCTTGGGAAGTCAAAGCCACTACCTTGAAGGAACTCAACGACAAGGAGGAGATGGAGCTTATAGGTCTCATTGGGAACCTCAAGACCCATGAGATGGAAAGAAAAGTAAGAGAAGAAATGGCTCCCTACAAGAAGAAAGCTATTGCCTTCAAAAGTTAATCCTCATACTCCGACGAAGACGATGAAGAAGAAGATGACGAAGAGCTCTCACTTCTTGTTAAGAACGTTCTGAGGATGTATAACAAGGCAAAGTTCCAAGGTAGAAGGAGATGGCAAGGAGGCAAAGAAGAGAGGAAAATTATTTGCTTCAATTGCCAAAAATCGGGTCATATTGTTGCGGAATGCCCGGATAATGTCAAGCCCTCCACCTCCAAGAAGCCTTATAAGAAGAAAGCTTTCAAGGCCACTTGGAATTCCGAGAGTGAATCCGAGGAGGAAGTTGACACCGCCAACATGTGCTTCATGGCTAATGAAGGCACAAGCAAGGTAACCTCCGACACTTCTTTTGATTGTGAGCTTTTCATGGATGAACTAGGAGAAGCATTTATAAAACTCTCACATAACTATGATTTTCTTAAGAAAAAGTATTTAAAAATGAAAAAGGAAAATGAGTCTCTTAATCATCATATTTTTTACTCTTACTAAAGAAAAAGATGAATTATCTTCTACTTTAGTTTCCACCCAAAAAGATTTTGATAACTATAAGATTTCTTGCAAGGGTGAGTTTTCACAAGTTGATAAAAATGAAATTACCATGCTAAAAGAAAAAATTGATTCTCTAGGAGTTGTTTTGAAAAAATGTGAATTTGATAAGAATAGGCTTGAGGCTATGTTTCCTAAGAAACAAGCCCCTAAGAAACAACCCCATGTTATGCATGCTCATGTTCATAAATCACAACTTTACATCATGCCAAACCCCCCAAACATGCTCACCCTCCACATACACATCATGCATTCATGTATGGGAAGGTATTTTCATGCACTTTTTGTGGCCGTAAAGGTCACTTAGTTAAGTTTTGCTATGATAGACTTAATGCATCTCATCATAATGTTTGGGTTCGAAATACTAACTTTCAAGGACCCAAGAAAATTTGGGTACCAAAGTCAATAAATTTGTTAAATGATGTAGGTACTTTTCAAGGCGCAACGACGTAAAGGATTGTGGTATCTTGATAGTGGTTGCTCAAGGCACATGACTTGGGATATCAACAACTTTGCAACCCTATCAAGATACCATAAAGGTGGCACCGTCACCTTCGGAGATGATACCAAGGGTAAAATCATCGGTATTGGTAATATTAAACTTGGTACATCCCCTTTAATAGAAAATGTTGTTTTAGTTGATGGACTCAAGCATAATCTCTTGAGTATTAGTCAACTTTGTGATAAAGGTTTTGATGTTGTTTTTGATAATTTAGCTTGTAAAGTTATTGATAGACTTTCCAACACATGTATATTTTCCGATTTTCGTGAAAGCAATATATATATGATTGATTTGTCTAATATGTCTTGCAATATCACTTGTTTGAAAGCCCTCGATGATGACTCTTGGTTGTGGCATAGAAGATTATGCCACATTTCTTTTAACCATCTATCTAGGTTAAACAACAAGGAAATGGTGAAGGGTATTCCTTGCTTGAACTTTGAAAAGGACCGCGTTTGTGATGCGTGCCAACTTGGGAAACAAATCAAGTCCTCTTTCAAGTCAATTAAGAATATCATGACATCACGTCCCTTGGAGTTGATCCATATGGATTTGTTTGGTCCTACTCAAACCAAAAGTCTAAGTGGGAATCGTTTTGCATTTGTTTTGGTTGATGATTTTTCACGTTTTACATGGGTTTTCTTTTTAGAGCACAAAAATCAAGCCTTTAAGAAAAGAGTTGAAAAGGAAAAAGATTCTTCAATTTTAAGAATAAGAAGTGATAGAGGAGGTGAATTCATTAACCTACCCTTTGTCACTTTTTGTGAAGAACATGGAATTAAGCATGAACTATCTTGTCCTAGAACTCCACAACAAAATGGAGTAGTTGAACGGAAAAATCGGACATTACAAGAGATGACTAGGATAATGATTAGTGAATACGGTCTCCCACATTATTTATGGGCCGAGGCCGTTAATACATCATGCTATATATCAAATCGTGTTTTCTTATGCAAAAATACTTCAAAAACATCTTTTGAGATTTATTTTTCTAGAAAGCCAAATGTTTCATACTTTAAAGTTTTTGGATGCAAATGTTTTGTTTTAAATACAAAAGACAATTTGGGAAAATTTGATGCTAGGTCATATGAAGCAATCTTTGTAGGTTACTCAAATACTAGTAAAACTTATAGAGTTTTCAATAAGTCATCTTTAATTATTGAAGAGTCTATACATGTAAAATTTGAGGAATCTAATGTGTTTGTTAAGAATGTTGTAGAAATAGATTCTTTGCATGAAGACATGGAGAAAGTCACTTTGAAGGACTCACCTACTATTGAAGGCATGCCAAAGGATGATGAAGGAAGTGCAACTAAGGATCAAGAGGCTCAAGGAAATGAAATTCAAAGAATTGAAGTGGAGACTACTCAACAACTTCCAAAGGATTGGAGATACAATCCACATCATCCCAAGGACCTTGTTTTAGGTGAAGTATCTCAAGGGGTAACTACTCGTTCTCAACTTCATGATTTTTGTGGACATTATGCTTTTATTTCTCATTTTGAACCCAAAAGCGTCCTCGAAGCCGAGGCCGACTCATATTGGTTGCTAGCCATGCAAGAGGAACTCAATCAATTTGAGCGCAACCAAGTTTGGCACCTTGTTCCTAGGCCCCACGATAGACCAACAATTGGTACTAAGTGGATCTTTAAGAACAAGTTGGATGAGTCGGGTAACATTGTTAGGAATAAAGCTAGGTTAGTTGCCTAAGGTTACACTCAAATCGAAGGTATCGATTTTGATGAAACCTTTGCACCCGTAGCACGGCTTGAAGCAATACGGATGACACTTGCATTTGCTTCATATAAAGATTTTAAGCTTTTTCAAATGGATGTTAAAAGTGCTTTCTTAAATGGATTTATTGAAGAGGAGGTGTATGTTGAACAACCCCCCGGGTTTGTTGATCCTACACATCCGGATTTTGTTTTCAAACTTGACAAAGCTCTTTATGGTTTAAAACAAGCCCCTAGGGCTTGGTATGAAAGGCTTTCTTCATTTTTAATTTCAAAAGGTTTTAAGAAAGGAAAAATTGATACTACTTTATTTACAAAACATGTTGAAAATGATATTCTTATTGTGCAAATTTATGTGGATGATATCATTTTTGGTTCTACTAATGAAACCCTTTGCCAAGTTTTTGAATCATGCATGAAGGAAGAATTCGAAATGTCTATGATGGGTGAGCTCAACTATTTCCTTGGTCTCCAAATCAAGCAAAGAAAGGATGGGATCTTCATCAATCAAGCCAAGTACACAAAGGAACTTATCAAGAGATTTGGACTTGAAGGAGGTAGAACTAGTAAAACTCCCATGACAACAACCACCAAGCTTGACAAGGACGAACAAGGTAAAAGTGTAGACATTAAGCTTTATCGTAGCATGATTGGTAGTTTATTGTATTTGACGGCTAGTAGGCCGGATATATGTTTTGTGTATGTCTTTGTGCTCGTTTTCAATCATGTCCTAAGGAGTCTCATTTAGTAGCGGTAAAACGCATTATTAGATACCTTAAGGGCACAATTGAAATGGGTTTGTGGTATCCGAAAACCGGACTATTTGAAATGAAGAGTTTTTCGGATGCCGACTATGCGGGTTGTAGGGTAGAAAGGAAGAGTACAAGTGGAACATGTCAATTTCTTGGTAGTTGTCTTGTTTCTTGGTCTTCCAAAAAGTAAAATTCGGTAGCTCTTTCAACCGCCGAGGCGGAGTATGTTGCAGCCGGAGCTTGTTGTGCACAAGTTCTTTGGATGAAACATACTCTCCTTGACTATGATTTGCATTTTGATCATATTAAAATATTTTGTGATAATACTAGTACTATTCATATGACTAAAAATGCAAATCAACATAGTAAAACTAAGCACATTGACATTAGATATCACTTTCTTAGAGATCATTTTGAGAAAGGTGATATTGATATTGATTATGTTTCTACCGATTTTTAACTTGCCGATATTTTTACAAAACCTCTAGACTATGCTAGATTTTCATTTATTTGTGGTGAGTTGAATGTTTGCATTATGGATTCTTGAACAAAAATTTTCTTCTTGCTTACCCTTTTTGATGTATGACAAAAAAGGGGGAGAAAAAGTTTAGTTTATTAGTTTAGTTTATTTTAACTTTAGAGTTTTAAGTTTTTATGCACTTTGGATTTTGTTTTGTGCATTGTGTTTTATGCTTTATGTATATAGCCATTCATTTTTATACATAGTCATTCTTTTATACATAGCATAATTTGAGGGGGAGCTTCCATGCTCCTTTCTCATGTTTAAAATAACTATATGTTTTGTCATCATCAAAAAGGGGGAGATTGTTGGCCCAAGGTTATAATCACCCGTTTTAGTATGTTTTGATGATCACAAAAACATATATAGTTATTTGTACTAATCATGTTTGTTGTTTCAGTGTGTTTCAGGGTTCTAATGATTCTAGGAGCATTCTTCCCTAAAGGAAGGTGGTTTTGACTCAAGTCACATCATTTCGGGCTCAAGTATCAAGCTTGCAAAATCATATGGAGAAGCCCACTTGAAGATCTTGTAGTCATTTAGAACCAATGTAAGATATAGTTTGTTAAAGTTTGAGGTTGTAGAATATTGGCTCTAGGACACACACACACACATTTTTAAAAATACAAGTTTTTGTTCTTGGTATTTGTTTTTAAGTTCATGCCTTGATTCTTATACATGATTCAAAATCCTTACAAATTTTGTATCTTGTTTACTCCATGTATAACTATCTTTTCAGCATGATACTTAGCTACATATACTTACAAAAATATTTTACAAATTTTTCCATAGTCCAAAATTTCCTCTCAGTTTTTCTGTGTCAGGCTGGACCGGCCGACCGGACCGGTCGACCGGATCCTGTGTCCAGGACGTGCACGCTCGTGCACGTCTGTCGGTCGACCGACCGAAAACTTCTGCTCTCTGTTTTTTTATCAGTCGGCCGACCGGTCGACCGCCTATACAAAACTGTGTTTCCTTCTTTATGTCGGTCGACCGGTCGGTCGACCCGAGCTCAACGGCTATATGCCAGCATGGCTGACGGCCGACCAGGCCGGTCGGCCGCCAAGCCTGCCAGCTGCCAATGGCTCTTTCCTCTTTGGTGAAAATCTGAAATCTGTTTTTACACTGTTTTTGTGGCAGACTTTTTCTGAGTATTGTGGATTATTTTCTGATCAAATAAGCTTAAATTAAATGAGTTTTAATCCCTTCCTCTCCCTATAAATAGAGGAGATAGGTCTCTTGCAAATATACTAAGAAAAATACCAAGTTTTCAAGTTTGAAAAAGAAAGAAAAGTTTTCAAAGCTCTCTATTCTCTAGTGCATTCTTGGCTTTTGTTTTTCAGTTGTGTTCTCAAGCAAGTTTCATTTACAACTGAGTTTGTTTTTCTCACTACACTTCTAGAGCCAAAATTCTCATCCTCATTCTATAAGGAAGTTGTAAAGAGAAAGTTTGTAAGAAGTTTGTGATCCTTTTGGTGATCACTTGGCTACTTGTTCCTTCTTCTTGTTCTTGTTGAGATACCTCTTCGGTAGAGGTTTGTAAGTGGTGGAGTTCGGTACTCCGGTCTTCGGTAGACCTTGTAAGTCCTCGGTGGATAGTGGAAACCCTTCACGGCGGTGAAGGCGGGGAGTAGAGCGGTGGCTCGAACCTCGAAACAAATACTTTGTGTTTGCGATTGATTTTCTCTTTGCTCTCTATTGCTCTTACTTTCTTGCTTGTGTTATTGCTTTTCTTTCATACCTTGTGATATATCTTGTGTGCATTTCATTATTGTTTCAAATTCATTTCTTGTTACATTGTCGATCATTACTCATACAACAAGATTGCAATACGCACCTCAAACTCATATCTAGAGGAATCACGAGGAAGGAGTTCAGAGCCCTTCACCGGGTATTCGGCTCTTAGTCTTGTTTTGAGTGATCGTTGCATCATTCATTCATACTTGTTTTAAAAAGATTGTTAGATTAGCATATACACCTATTCACCCCCCTCTAGGTGTTTTTAGATGTATCACCTTCAAGGATGTTTGGTGGGAGGACCACCATGGTTTGGAGATTTAGAGATTAGCCCTAATGGTTTTGGTAACTATCTCTAACTCCCATTTAGTTTTCATGCTTTCATAGTATTAATTTTTAGCATGTTTTGATTTTTCATGTTCATTATATTAGATGCAATATAAATTAGACATGTGATATACATAGATAGTCTTTTGAGACGCACCCATATTCATATGGATTTATATCTTTTGTGTTCTCACTATAATTTAGCTATTGTATATATCCTAGTTCTAAAACATGTGCATAATGATCATATTGGTTTATGTTTTCTTTTATGCTTCATGTTTTGATTACTTGTTTATATGTAGTTTGTATTAAAACTTGTGTTTATACTTGTACAACTAGTGAGCCACATTTGATTATTATATGTTTGTGCTATGTTACTCATTTGTACCCATTAGATGTACTTGTATAGCTTAGTTTTGATGATTCTTACATTTTAACTTGTATTCCCTATTTTTGTATATGTTTTCATAAAAATTAAATTTTTATGACTTTCATAGGTTTTGATTTTTTAAGTTTTATTGCTTATTTTCATGAATATGCTTTTTCACATGACTCTTGTACACTAATATTATTTGTGTTTACTCATGACTTTATTTTATGAGTACACTTATGAGCTTTATAGATTTCGAGTGTCAATTTTGTGTAAAACGCATATTTCATGGGATATATGATTTGGTTTCATCTTTCGAAGGATTTTTTAACTAGTTTCTCAAATATTATTCTAAACTAGTTTCTTAATTCTTTAAATGGTAGAGTTTTTCAAAACTATACCACAACTTTTTCAAATCATATTTTTTTTGAAAACCCTTACCTTCTAAGGGCGGTTGGATGGGCGACCATGTCTTGTACGCTCAAAATTGAAAATCTATTTAAACATATGCATGAAAGGGAGGTAGCTATGAAATATATATGATTTTAATGAAAATTTTATTTTTGTATACTCATATGTGTTTTTTATATGTGTATGCTTCAAACTTCAATAGTATCAATTTCAATTGGTATATTCATTCTCATACATATATATGATTTGGTTGTGCTTACAATATCTTTACATCTTAAAGCACAAATTATGTTTATGCTAAAACTTGACTTAATTTTAAATGTTAATTGGTTTCATATACAAGCTTATGCATTGTTTTCAATTGGTATTTCAATTGGTAATTTTTTTAAATATACTTCATATTTTACCTTTCAATTGGTATCAAAAATTTACAATATATTTCAATTGTTATCAAATAGTTCTTAGGTATGAGATATACATGATTTTTAATATGAAAAATTCATTTTATATGCTCATGATTTCTCTTTCTAAGCTTGATTTAGTCCTTACTGTAAATTATTTTTCAACTGGTATATTATACAAGCTTATGCATGGTTTTATTGGTATTTCATAAAAGGGAAGAAAAATTCTTATTTTATCTTTCAATTGGTTTTACTTTTCAATTGGTATCTTACTCTCAATCTTTATGATGAAAAATATTTTGCCTTCGTATATGCTTACATTTTCAACATTGGTATCAATAAGTTTAATTGGTATTATTTTTAATTTGGTATCCTTATTGCTAAATGAATATAGTGTTTACCTAAAAATTTAGTGTTTACTTTCAGTTGATATCATGTTCTTTTATTGGTATCAATTCAAAAAATAAAAGATTGTTTCTTTCAATTGGTTATTTCCATTGATTATGTTATTATTTTTAATTGGTTCTTTCAATTGATTGTGTTTATCGGTATCAAAATTTTTTTTTATGTTTATTATTTATTTGGCTTCACCCCTTTGTTGATGAGTGACAAAAGGGGGGAGAAGAATTCAGATTTATATATGCATGTTTCACTATGTGTTATGCATATATGTTGTTTTATTGGTATCTTGAGCTCATTGCATATCCTTATATGTTTATTGAGTATGCATATGTTAAGGGGGAGCTGCCAGGAAGCCTAACCTTAATAGATGCATATATATAACTGTTGGCCCGGAGGCCTTCCTCTCTAGTTTTGATGATGATTAACTCATGTAGTTATGTTTACTAATATTCTTGTGATTTTAGTTACAGATCATTGATCAAGATATTAGTTGGTGATTGCTTCAAAAAGAGGAGTTTGGAAGCTTTCACTTGGTGATTCTCGTGCCCGAGCATCAAGAACATACCTTTGCACTCGGTGGATCACGTTTGGAACCAAGCCGACTTGAAGATGGAAGATCATCAAGAAGACTTAGGTATCCTAGTGTTTAGTGTGTTTTAGATCCATGTGTAAAGATAAGTATAGTTGATATGCTCAAGTGCAAAATACACACACGCTTTATGTTTGGATATGGTTTTTCGGTTTTTAGTTTAACCGATATTTGTTTTCATGAATAGATTGATCAAAATAAGTTTAATTGGTTTATGTATAGTAGATTCATTCTATACATGCATGCTTAACTCTTATACAAACTTATTTTGACTATCCTATTCATGTATTGAAAAATACAAGTTTGATAAAATACAAGTTTTGGTTTTTGACAAAATGTTAAAACACAAAAATAGTTTCATATGCTTGATATTTGAGTTGAAATGTTTATCATAAGTTTATATATCAATGCAAAATGATAAAATTATTTTTGGGGATTTTTAAAAGAGATAAAAGATTTATTAAAATATTTTAACAAGTGTTTCTGACCTAGAACTAGCTGACAGGCCAGGTCGGCCAACCGCACGGTCGACCGCACCAAGGGCCGGTCGACCTTGTGGTCGACCGACGTGCACAGAGCTGTGCACGTCTGGCAGCACAGTGGGCCGGCCGACCGAGCGGTCGACCGGACCAGAGAGCTCTGCTCTCTGTATCTGGGCGGTCGGCCTGGCGGTCGGCCGGTTTTGCCCAACGGTTATATTTCTGACCGTTGGCGGTCGGCCGGCCGGCCGACCGCTAGCCTGTCAGGCTGCCAGATCAGCCTAACAGCTAGTTCTCTGTTTGGGCTATAAATACCCCATTTCTTAGGGGTTTTAACTAAGATTTTTAGAGCTAAAATTTCCTGACATCTTCAATGTTTTAAAAAAGTTTTCAAAAGAGTTTAAGTGCCAAAAAGATCTATCTTTATATTGTTTTAGATTTTTGGAAAAATCAAAAAAAAAGAATTTTGGGAGATTTGTCTTGGCTTTCATTTTCTATCTTTTACAAGAGTTTTTTCGAGTATTTTTCTTTGAGTTTTTGTTTTCCAAACACCTAGTTTTTCACACTTGAGCTATCTTCTATCCTAATCTATTAGAATCTTGTTTTATGGAAAATAGAAAAGAAAGAGAGATTGTTTGTGGTTGAAAGAAACCACTTGTTGTAAACACCCTTTCTTTTGTTGTATCCCTCTTTGGTAGAGGTTGATCGGGTGATTGGTTTACTCCCTCTTTGGTAGAGGTTGAGTTGGTTAGTTTGCTCCCTCTAGTGAGAGGTGGAGTTTGGTTTGTAAACCCTCTTCGGTAGAGGTGTTGGTTGTTGTTTGGCTACGGCCTTACCCCTCGGTTGTGAGGCGGTGTTTGAGAGAGGAGTTCGGTACTCCTATTGTTGTAACAAATCCTCCTCGGTGGAGGTTCCCTCGGTGGGAGATAGTGGATTGGAAATCCTTCACGGTGGTGAAGGCGGGGATGTAGAGCTAGGGGCTCGAACCTCGAAACATATCGTGTTGTTAGCGTTTGATCCATTGTCTCTCTAACCCTCTCTCTTTTAGTTGTGCAAAGCATCATTCATTTCACATCATTCATATTGCTTGTGTTGCCTTGCATATATTCATATTGCCTATTCATCTTATATGCTTGGTTGTTTGTGTGTACCTCACTTATACTTAACCACAAGAGCTTCATATAGCACCTCAACCCATATTTAGGGGAATCAAGAGGAGTTAGTCCAGAGCCCTTCACGGGGAATTCGGCTACACTTGTTGGTTGTATTAAGTGTGTTGCAATATTTGTTTAAGCTTCCGCATTTAGCGCACTTAGTTTCTAGATTAGCATTTACACCTATTCACCCCCCTCTAGGTGTTTTCAATAACCTCATAAGTTTTGTCATCATCAAAAAGGGGGAGATTGTTGGCCCAGAGGCCTTTCACCTTAATTTTGAAGATGACTAACTTATAAAGGTTAGTTTACTGATAATCTTGTGTTTACACAGTTTCAATTATTGATCAAGATATCAGTAGGTGTTTAGCTTCAACAAAAGAGTTTTAGGAGCTAACTCATGTGGGTTCAAGAGCTCGTGCGTTAAGATCGCATCTAGCACTCATATGGAGTCAAGCTCATTGAATCATGTTTGGATCGGGTTGTCTTGAAGGTGAGGATTAACAAGAAGACTTCGGCTTGTGTTTAGTTCAGTTTGTTAAAGGGTAGAATATATTTTTGAAGTTCAAAAATACACACACAAAATGCACGTTTTTAAAAGAATAATTTTTAACATGTTTAGTTTTTGATACTTGTTCTATATTTTTCTAAATATTTCTATCAATGTTTAGAACTTGTATCTCATTGATAATCATGTTTTCTATCTCCTAAAATCCAAACAAAAATATTTGAAAATTTTATGTTTCTTCAAAAGAGTTTAAAATTCTGTTTTGGCCTAGATCGGTTGACCTGGCGGTCGATCGTGCCTATTACAAGCCCGAACGGTTAACCGCACGGTCGACCGGAGTTCTGGCAATTGGGGGTGTGCACGTTGTGAACGTTCCCGGTCGACTGAGCGGTCGACCGGTCCCTGGTTGCGGTCGACCGACTGTAACCAGCCAACTCTCTGTTTGGAGCGATCAACCGAGCGATCGACCAAAGCCCAACGGTCAAATTTTTAAATAGGGTCGGTCGACCGGCCAGTCGACCGCCAGTCTGCCAATTTGGCAGAAACGACTAGTTTTTTAAAAGCTGTTTTAAAACATGTTTAAATTAAAAACGTGAAAAGCTGTATTAGAGGGTCAATTTCTTCCTCTTTTATTCAGGTAAAAGTATTCTATGTTTACCCTTCCTAACCCCTATATAAAGGGGTCATTAAGGTTGAGTTTAACACAACAAAAAAATTCAAAAAACAAAGTTTTGGGATTTCAAGTGAAAGAGCTTTTTGTTTTCAGTTTTGTGCTATTATTTTCAACAGTCTTCTTCAAGTTTTGGTTATTAAAATCTCTCTTCTATTTTTAAATTTCACTTACAAAACTTTGAGCTTCAATCTTATATATTATTCTCTAGGGTTTTGTAAAGAAGTATTTTCAAGAGAGAGTTTGTGGTCTTTTGATCACCCAATGCTTATTGTATTGTTACTACGTTACCTCTGGACTAGAGTGTGTTGGGAAGTTGTGTACTCCATAGTGGTTGTTATTTCTTTGGTGAAAAGTTCTAGTGGATTGGAAATCCTTCACGGTGGTGAAGGCGGAGACGCAGAGCTGTGGCTCGAACCTCGAAGCAAATCTTTTTGTTTGCGATTGATTTCTTGTCTCTCTTATCTACTTTATATTTATTCATTCATTGTCGATCTATACTCATTATAACAAGATTGCATTGAGCACCTCAAACTCTTATCTAGAGGAATCAAGAGGAAGAAGTTCAGAACCCTTCACGGGGTATACGGCTTCTAATCTTGCTTTGAGTGATCGTTTGCATCATCTCATTTTTATTTTGCATTGAATATTGAATTGATTAGCCTTACACCTATTCACCCCCCTCTCTAGGTGTAATTTCAAAAAATCATGCAAATGATGCAAATAAGTGATTAGCAAGAGGATCTCTCTAAGCTGGTTATACAAAAAACTAGAGTCCAAACTTTGATACCAATTGAAAGTATAACTAGAGGGGGTGAATAGGTGTAATGCAATTCAAATGCGAAAGTGCAATAATTTAAGATGAATAATGCAAACGGTCAACTCTAATCAAGAAATGAAGTCAGATTCCCAATGAAGGGCTCTAGAACTTCTCCTCTAGATTAAAAGTTGAGGGGCTTAATTGCCTTTTTGGTTGTAAAAGAAAATCGACAAGTATGAATGATGCAAGCAATGTATAGTAAGTACAATGAAAGTAAAAAAATAAGTGTAAGTAATTAAGATAAGAGTAAGAGTGAGAGAGAAAGCAATCGCAAATACGAGAAATTTGTTTCGAGGTTTGAGCAACTTGCTCTACGTCCCCGCCTTCATCGAGTGAAGGATTTCCACTATCCACTTAGGATCTTCCACAAAAGAGCTACAATGGTCTACATAAGATCCGAAGTATACAACTCCAACTTTCAATCTTCTACACAAGAGGTAGCACAAAGCCATTAAAGTTTACAAGCTCTTGGTGACCACAAAGATCACAAACCCTCTCTTTACAACCTCCTAGAGTATAGAATGAGAAATAAAGCTCAAGAAGTTTGTGTGAGAGAAAATTCAGTTGAAGTAAGTAAACTTGAGAGCTTAAAACTTATAAAAATTGATTTGGAATTGAGAACTCTTGAAACTTGAAAACTAGACATTTTTCTCTTTGAATAAACTTGAATATTTGAATAAAACTTGTAAAAACTTGGTTTTCCTTATATTTAATCCTCTACAAATGAACCATATATATATAGGCAATAGGTAAAAGTCATTAGAGGAGTGAATAAAGGTATTAGGAGGGTGATAAAACTGCAAAAATACCTGTTGGAGAAAAGTCAAAAAGCCAGCAGATTTAAAAATAGCCGTTACTATAGCAGAGACGGTCTGTCGGTTGACCGGCTAATCGACCACATGGCTTAGTAAATAAACAAGTAGTACTGACAAAGAAACGGTCGACCAGTCAGTCGACCGAACAGGGCAGGCAAGGTTTGGCGATTGATCTGTCGGTCAGCCGACAAACGTGCACAAACAAGTTATGCATAAATGGTCGAGTGGCAGCTTTGCATTTACAATGCATATAGAACGGTCGACCGGTCGGTCGACCGACCTACCCAAAAAAACAATTTTCAAGATAGTTCTTGAAATAAACTTATTTTTAAATACTTTATATATGTTTAAAATATGTTTTGGCAACATATATGCTATAAGGTATATGTTTGAAACTGTATACAAAAAAAATCTGGAAAAATATATACCATGTATTAATAACCATTTTGTAAAATACCAAAATTCAAAAACTATATACGAATTCTTGTATTATGTGTGTGATCTTGAGCATCAATTCAACATCCTACACTTAAGCATTCTAATTTCTTACATAGGTTCTACATGTCTTTAAGCAATCTTCAAGAGGGTTTCTCCAAAATTTCATTCTTGATCATCGGAGCTTGAGTCTCATCCTTGAGTGAATTTGAGACTATGACACCTCCTTTCGAGGAAGAATGAAACTTAGACTTTTTAAACCCTGAAATACGTTAACACTTGAACTTGACTATACCTAAAAACTCAATGAGTTTTGTAATATCCCTAATCTATACTACTATATTTTATTCAAGTATTTATTTTTAATTACTGAGTATTTTTATTTAATCAAGTTGATTTATTATTTTTCCTGAGATTATTATTATTAAGTATGGAAATTATTTTTGTGATTGGTATTACTTATTTTTAATATTTACATTTGGACTAATCTTGGTGATGGTGGTGGTGTTCTCCTCGTTTAGCCTCTCATCCTATTTCCCGTTACCCTATTTGAATCTAACCCGTTGGCATGCCCACTAGCCTAAACCCAACACTCATTACTTAGTTGGATCCTAATCCAGTTAACCAAGCCCACTATCTTTTCATTAATCCCTTTTATTTTCTCTTTTTATTTAGTATAGCCCATTCCCTTCTTCTATCATTTTATTTTCCCTTCATTTCTTTCCTAGCCCAACTTGAGATCCCAACTCAAGCCCATACCCATTACCCTTCTTATTTTCCAAACCAAGACCCACTTACCTATTTGGAGCAAACCCGCAACCCGTTAATCCAAACCCTTAACCCAATACCCAATAACTAACCCACTATATATAATCCTACATAAACCTAATTAAAAAAAAACCCTAAATCTATTCTCTCATCTTTCCACCTGCGGCTACAAACAGCAGCCGCATCTTCCCTGCTGCCGCACAATTTAGCCCAGGCCGCACACTCTCTCTCCTTGCAGCCGAACCCACCAGCAGAGCCTCCTTGCCGTGTGCACCAGGCGTGATCTCCTCTCCTTGGCCGCAACTAGCAGAGATGGAAGCGAACACCCGACGGCAACAGCCACAGGTCCAGGTCACGCAATCCAGGCCAGACCGCTTCCCTTTTGCAGCTGTCCCTCTCCTACAGATCCAGCACCGCCCCTTGCCTCTCCTCTGGTGGTGCATCAGCAACCAGGACAGCAGCCCTGGACCTCCTCCATGCCGCACAGCCGAGCCCCGGATCCCCTCCAACAGCACTCCATGGCGCAGACCACCAACAGCGGCAGCAGCAGATCTGGACAGCCCCTTGTCCAGATCTGTGCAACACCTCCGACGACCACCAGATCCCCTCCACGGCGACTCGGCAACACCGCCAACCGGCCAGCCAAGTCCCCAGCAGACCCGGACAGCAACCGACAGCCCGTGGCATCCTCCAACAGCGACTCGGCAGCCGAATCCAGATCTGGACAGCAGCAGATCTGTATTTTCAGCAGCGAGCGAGCTGGTCGTTCTCCCGATCCACGCCATCCCGTCGCCGGAGATCAATACGGTGACCTTCCCCAGTGTCTTGGCCACCCCCCATGCAGTCCGTTGGCGAGGAATCGTACCACAGCGACCATGGCAGCAACTCGCTCGACGACGCGCACGGCAGATCCAGATTCAGACCAGCAGCACAAGCAGCGGGCGAGCGGCGATTCCAGGCCCTTCCGGCGAGCGCGAGACCTCCAGCTTGCTGCCATGCCTTCTCCAGCAACCTGGCTACCTTCCCATGCGGTCCGACAGCGAAGAGCGGCACCACGGCGACCGTAACGGCGACTCGCCCGGTAATGCACAGATTTCCCAATGTGAGTGTTTCTCTCCCTCTTTCTATTTTCTATCTCATTATTATATGCATTGGTTTATAGATGTATTTTAAATGTGTATGTAGAGTGAATGTAGAACTTGTATACTTTTTGTGTGAGAAAGAGGAGGCATATACATGTTTTATTGTGTAGAGATCACCGAGCATGAAGGTGGACGGTCATCTCCC
The DNA here is from genome assembly GCA_038442645.1 of Agave tequilana. Lineage (NCBI taxonomy): Eukaryota > Viridiplantae > Streptophyta > Magnoliopsida > Asparagales > Asparagaceae > Agave > Agave tequilana. Next base: position 129,884 of record JAVJIF010008797.1, read on the forward strand.
GTTTATTTTACATGTTGATGTATAGGAATATGATATGCATGATTCTTGATACATGTTAGAACCCCCATGTTTGTCCTATGTATATCTAGAGTATTGTTGTAGACATAACAAGATGTAGCATGAGGGTGATTGAGATGGATATTAGTGGTAATGACTTGATCTAATAGAGCTTAGATGCACGTATATGTGGTGATACCGAATATTGGGATATCATGTTTGACCTTAATAGAAATGTGAACTCTTGAGGATTGGGGATCATAGTTGTATGTTAAAGTGAGATGACTAATACTGGATATTGTTATATGTTGGAATGACGATTATTGAATCAGATTACTAGATGTGTAATGGAACTTGACGATCATGTAACTGTTGGGAATGTGAGTTGGATATGATGACTTTGGATTGATCTGGGACTTATGCTATTTACATAGAATGGTGATCGGAGATTAGACAAAGACCTTATTAGTGGATATTTGAGGACATGTTAGATATGATCTTACCTTAATAAAAGATTAGTGTTCTTGACGATTGGATGGTACATGGACTTATTCTGATTTGGACTGAATTAGAGTTATAGAGGTCAGATGATATATTTCATGTAGAGGACTTTCTTGGACTTGTTATCCTTTCATTGATAATAATTTAAGTGATGATTCATTCAGATGTTGATGTGTACTTGTTATGATATTAGAGACTGGATTACTTGATAGCTATTGATCGACTTTACTTATTGGTGACTTTGAGAGTGATGTATGGATGGTCTTGAGAACCTGAGTTTATAGTACTTTGCTTGGATTAGTCTGTTCATGACCAGTAGATTATTACTCACCTTGGATAATCTTGTTTTACCTGTGAAACCTGACTGTTATTCTTTATATATACTACCTGACAACTATCATGTTCATGTTACTGAAATTTGCTGGGAAAATATTATTACACGGTAATAACACCCGCATGTTCACTTGTTATATATTCCTGTTATGCCGGTATCCTGTTCATGATATCATATACTCCTGTTATACCGGTACCCTGACTTTCACATGTTGATATTGTTACCGTGACTACCACTGAGTTATCCCAGTAATTAAAGTAACATGCACATTAAATAAACTTGATAAACTAAAACATGATAACAACTTGCACTGGGCTTGGGGAGATTGATGGAGGAGACAGCGTCCGTATTTTGGGTGGACCTAGGATTTAGGTTGCGCAGCCGAAAGAGGGTTCCACTGCAGGGTTCCCGTGGGGTGACTGGCACCCCGTCATTTTTATTCCTGTTATACATGTTCCTGACTACCTAGCGGTAGGTCCTGGTTCAGCGCCAGGAGTCTGGGCCGTGGTCCCGGGTATGTACGGGACCCACCTAAAGCATGGACAATGTCTCCAACCGATCAGTTTCAATAACTTAAGGGCATCGATTGGCATGTGTGGTAGGCGTAGTATGGGATGCGTCTATTACGTGTGACAATGGTGTTCGCTGACATAATTAATAATAAACTGTTGATGCTTTGTGACTGATTGTAATCACCTGATTGTATATCACTATGTTAGACTCATGATTATAACCATGACCTGATTATCATGACCAGGACCAGACTTATGACCAGACTTGGATACCAGTTTAGTGACATTGAGATGGATACCTATATTGACATTGATTGCATATTTACAGTTGTGCCATTTGACTGCTACCTGTATTCATGTCTTCATCATATGTGTTACTATTCAGTTATTTATTGTGTTATTTAGTCTTTCTATCTGCAGTTGTTCTTATTACTAATTATGCACATTGTTTCTTCTGCACGAGTTCTTTCCCCTTTACACATACACTCATTATGGTCGCGTTCTGACGACCCTGGATTTGCACGTCCAGCTATTGGACGATTGTTTCTAATGTGCAGGTGTTCGATGAGACTGTTCGTCTTGCGAGAAACTGGACGATCTCTCTTCCGTTTCTGGTATCCTCATCTCTTTTATATTCCTGTCATTTCTTGATTCTACCTTTATCGCTTTCAGCTGCCATTTTCTTGCCATCATTTATCTGCTATCCTTGTGATTGTCATTATATGTATTATTGCAGTGACCATTGATTATTATGCTTCTGATTTATAGCTTGATCAGGTTACATTTAGGCTTAGCGTGTATACGTGGAGTATTTTCCTCGCGTATATGTGTCGCCATAACGTCTCCGTATCTTTAGGATCGGGGCGTTACAAGTTTTGTAATCATCAAAACAAGAAACTGGTGATTGTAACCTTCGGCCAACATTTAAAACACTTGATTTTTGGTTTATAGCTACTTTAAATAATGTATATCAACTTCAACAGAGTGGATCTTATATTTAGATGTCGTGGGTTTGTATTTGAGTGGGAAGGATTCGGCCCGTATCCTAGTCTATCTCTAAGTAAAACATATTATATTTGTAGCATTTCAGTGTAACTTTTATATATTGTGAGATCCACGAGCCAAAGAAAAACAAAACATATTATATTTGTAGGATTCGGGCCCGTATCCTAGTCTACCTCTAAGTAAACATATTTATATATTGTGAAAAGTAACTTATTGTTAATTTAGAAAGTAAAACATATTATATTTGTAGCATAGATTGAATACCTTCTAAGCTTTTAAAAAAAATTAATAAATTGTCTTGTAAAAGTAAATAATTTTTTATTCTTTTTTGATAGGAATTTATTTATTGTACAACCTTAACTAACATTTTTTATAATATTCATGAAACTTTACCGTATTTCTCATAGTAAACATATACTTCAATCATAATTAGTTACACATCAAATTAATACTCATAATTTTAGAAATATAAATTTTGCTCAAAATACGATTTCTAGTTGTAAAAAATGATACCAAAAGTAATATAATTCTAATCAAGATCTAATTCTTCATATGAAACACAAACTACTTAATAATAGAGGTCAATTGAATGTTACACAATAGACTTATTTAATTAGAGTTATCAACAGCGTGAGGTCTGGCAAGATGGAGAGTGAGATTTTAGTGAGGAGGGGGCAGTTTAAACATGGCAATATTTAATCACGTTTAATGAAAATTAAAATTAAATGAAAGGACTTAGATCCAATATTAAGAGGGACTAATTTGAAAAATCAGACTTGTGAGAGACTAATATCTAAATTTGTATTTTGCTAGGAACTTGCAACCGGAAAAAAAACCCATTTTAAAAATTAGTAAATTTTTTAGATGTAATGAAAGGCTTATCTACTTAAGTATAAATATATTAGTATTTATTGCTCAAATTCATCTCCCTTGATTGATAGTTAAGATTTGTTTATAGGAGAAAACTTTTAAGTTATTGGCACTTTTATAGTATAAAGATAAGCAGTGAGATAAGATAATGTTAATAGTAAGATAAAATAAATTATACCACAATTTGATTATGACTACAATATACTAAGACATCCATTTATTGCTTTTTTCCTTTTCTAAAATTTTAAACAAATAAAAAAAACACCAATTTCATGTGTGCAAAAGTCAGCAATTTAACAAGTTGCAAGAAAAATTTCTCAAAAATGCATCCAATTCACAACAAACCAAGCTCTCACATCAATTCTCCTCACCCATAATGACAATCAAACAGCCAAAACTTACCCAACATGGCCCACTAATCCACTCACACAATCCCAGAACCGCACGTGCCTTCCCCACCTCACGTGCCCGTCACATGCCAACCCCCCACTATCGAGTCAAATTAAAAAACCCGCAAAGCTCTCTCGCCTTTCCCGCCACAGCCCTCTGGCATTAATGCCCCCCACCGAACTGAGAAATCGAACAGAGCGGAGAAAGAGAAAAGTCTCCTCTGCTTCTCTCTCTCCTCCCTCATTTAAAGCGCACCGGCAGCTCATTAATTTCCTGCATGCGACCCGCCATTAAGATCATCACTCCACGGTGACCCCATCTCATCCTTCCGCGATCCAGTCACCGCCCCCTCCCTCGGTAACCTTACCGCCCACCCAGCCTCTCCGGTGACAGCAGCGCCTCCGGGTCCCCGCACCGCATCCTGCTCGAGCTGAACCCCGTCACCATCGACCGCATAAATATCGCCGAGGGGCTCGTCATCGCCCGGCTCCTCCTCGACGACGGCCCCGCCCCTCCGCCGGACCTCACCCCGGACGGCTCTGACAAAGGGCAGAACCCTCGCCTCTTCACGAACGGCGATTTGACGGCGAATCCGCGGTGAGATCGGAAGGAGAAGACTCTAGATGCTCTCGACGCCGACAACGATCCCGTGAACGGCGACGGCCACCGCTTGCTCCAGAAGCTGCTCCCCCGGTGACGGTACCGCCACGGCGAGGCGGTGGAGGCGTCCCATCCCATCCGATCCGCCGCTAGGTTCCGCTCGAAGCCGAAGGAATACGATCTTTTCAACAGGAAGTTGCGATCCCGCCGGTGACGAGACCGCGGGTCCGATCTCGGTTTCGGGCATTTGTTCGGGCGGCGGATCGAAGATCAGGTCGTCGAGGCTCGGCCGGATACGGGCGGCCCTCATCGGAATAAAGAGCTGGTCTTGCCGGAACACGCCGGCGCGGCAGAGCGGACACGTGGCGTGCGATCGGAGCCAGACGTCGATGCAGTCGACGTGGAAGGCGTGCGAGCAGAGCGGGAGCGTCCGAAGCGAGTCGCCGTCCTCGAATTCGAGGAGGCAGACGGCGCAGTCTCGGGTGAGAGTTGATTTTTTTAGGGTGAAGATGGAGAGGGGGAGGGATTTGATGGCGGATTCGTCGAGGCCGTAGGGGGAGAAGAAGTAGTCGGCGGAGGAGGGTCGAGGGAGAAGGCGTTGCTGTTTTTGGGAGGGCGGGACCCGAGGTCGCCGGAGGAGGTTGAGAGGAGAAGGCGCCGGCGGCGGCGGTAGCGGCGCCATCGGCGGCGAATGCGGCGGATGTGGAGGGAGAGGATTCGGGCGTAGAGGACGATGAGGACCGCGGTGCCGATGACGGCGACCATGGCGATTAGGGGCGGCTGAGGTTGGAGTAGATTTTGGCGGGTGCCAGTTCTTCGTGCTCGTGGGTGTTGTTGATGATGGTGATGGGGCCCACATGAACTCGTAGGAGGAGTCTGAGGTCGCCGGCGAGCAGCCATTGCTGGGTCTTTAGCGTATGAAAAGGTCCTAAGTGAGGGAGGAGCTTCTTTTCTGTTGTTTGATTCAGCGAGTGTTTATTGTTACTGTTGAGATTGAGGGTGTGGTGTTCCTTCAGATTAAATAGGTCATCTTAAGATATTAGGTTTAGTTTTGTCTTATTGGGGGAGTGTGAGTTTGGGGAGAGATGGGCATAGAAGTTCAGGAGGGACATTATACTGACTGAGGCAGGCAGCAGGAGACTCAGCCAATTGCAGTCCGTGGCTGAGGAGTTGAGTTTTAGGTGGTGGGTTCAGACTCTAATTTTTGTCCAATAATCAAAATTTAATAAGAGTTTATAAGTCATGATAAAATGAATTTAACCTAAAATCACTATCAAAATCACGAAATCCAACTAATTCTTCAAACTCAAGAATTACTAATTATATCAAAAGTAGCAATTAGCTTCTAACTCTCCATCTCTCTCTCTGTCTCAACTCTAAGCTCTAACTGAGTCTTAAGTCTAACCAAACATTAAAAATAATATAATTTCTAATTCTTTCTTATTTCTTTTCTTTCAAGAAATTAAATCCCAAGTTCAAACTCCACTTGTCAAACACAGCCTGAGTAGGACTTCATGAGAAAATACATACAGAATCCTTGTTATTGATTTCTAAATTCATGAAAATTAGCAGACTGTTGTAAATATTGTTAAATATGGATGTCTTTGCACCTCCGACATTGACGTCTTGGTTTTCTCCCACCATGCAACTCCCTAT